>PVJH01004466.1:0-125012 GCA_004026705.1 Nesogale talazaci
TAGTCCAAGTCCCTAAATCTGATATTAGCCTATATGTCCAATATCAATCTATAAAGTCCTCTTCAGATTCATGAAGCACATGCAATGAAAACAAATGCAGAACGACCACAACCCAGTGGGTAGAAAGTCTTTGGATCCAGTGGTGATGGAAGCATCTCAGTGCTGGCAGGGGTCCCTCGGTGGCTTCTCCGGCTTCAGAGGTCTGGTTGCATCCATGTGGCTTTTCTCAGGGATGTCTCACAGGGAGCAGGCCTTGTCAGCTGAGTCTCTCAAGCAATGAGCGTGGTCAGTAGAGTCTCCAAGGAAGTGAGAGAGTGTCTCCTACCTCAAAGAAGGAAAGATGGGATTTCCCAGATTTCTCAGACGGCTATGCACACATAGAGGTCTCATTGACTATCTCCAGTTTGACAGGGTAGACTCAACCCCTATCCTCAAATGCACACCATTTAGGTGACTGCCATAGTCAGCAAAAAAAAAAAAAAGTGCCTTGAGCTTGATGACCTTGGCTTTTGGAATCAGCCTAGGGGTCTGATGCCTGCAGATTTACTAGATCATATTTGATGGTTGAGATCCCCCTTCAAGATACCCTGCCGTCCCCAATGCTTCTTCTTCCCCTGTGGGCTCTCTAGTCTTTCTCCCTAATACACTCACTTAGTCTTCAACAAGCCAAACACACTGTGAGCTAGTCAGAGCCTAGAAAGGAGAGAAAGGTGGAATCAATAAAATCAATGGCAGGAATCAATAAAAAAAAATTGGTAAACACATCTTTGCACACTTCCCACCTTTTCAGCACAAAGGCAGGCGAAGGAGTGCAGAAGACAAGGCATTTCCTCCTCAATGGCTAAAATCTGGGACTAATGAGCATTTCGAAATGAGGACAGACGGTGCACCAACCTCACCGGGACTGAATGGAGCTTGTATTCTGCGTCTGAGACAAGGCCTTGCTCTCTTTGATGACCCTCTGCTTCATCAAGCCTTCTGTCCTTTTTAAGGACTAGTCTCTCTTGATCCCATACCCAAAGTGCAAGAGACCGTCTTGCTGTGGTGGATCTAAGCACAATTCTGACTGAGAGAAGCTTCATCAAAAACAGACTGGTTTGTTCTTCTGGAACTCTATGGTTTGTCAAGTATTTTCTCCCAAGACCATAAGTCATAAGTATGTCACCCTTATGTATTGTCCCGCTTTTGCCTACATATAAGTTGGCTAGAAATATAGCATCATGTTTCAGGCATAAACATGTCACTTTAAGGACATGTTTGAATGAGAGTTTTTGATTTCATATTGAGGCAAAATCCATGTTGAAGGCTATGACATTTAATCTCATCAATAAATAACCTATCAGTTTTCTCCAGGTGAGGCTGGAGATGGATGATTAGCAGCTAGGCTTCCTTCATTGTGTGTGCAGGGGACGTTAGGAGCTAGTTTTATTTTTAGGGATTTTCCCTGTAGGTTTCCATCTAAAGCCTAGAGTATTGACAGCACCACATTTTTCAGTCTATTGTATCCACTATTTTGCAATAGCCTTGGAAGTTTATTTAAAAACAGTAGCCCTTTAGCAGCAAGTTTTTCTTTCTTTCTTTCTTTTTTTCTTTGTCATTGGCACTTGCTTTGATGAGGAAGCAGCTCTGAAGCAGGCCCTGGTTGCTTTGGCCTGCTTTATCTTTTAGATCTTGACCTTGCAGTTCCTCACTGCCTGCAAATTTGGTATGCCTTCAATCTAAAGAAAGAGAAAGGAAATAGAGTTTCAACTTTGCTAGTTGCTCTCAAATATAGGCATAGTCTGGATGGATCTAGTCATTTCTACAAGCAAAAATTGTTGGTTTATATGAAAGGGTACCCCCCCAAAAATAAACTAGATATTTTTTCAAAGCTATGTATTCAAATGAGACTAAATGCCATAGCCTTCAATATGGATTTTGCCTCAACATGAAATCAAAAACTATCATTCAATTTTTTTTTTTATTTTTACAAAGCAACCTTATTGCCTTCAAAGCACTGTTGGTGGCACTGAATATGTTTGTTAAATCTATGACTCTAGTCTTGGCAACATTGTTCAAACTCATCTGTTTGTATGTCTGATAGCACATCTCTCATTTTATTTTCCTCACCTCTTTGGCAGCATCTATTGGCTGTCCTTCCATGTCCTTCTTCATTTGAGGAAACAAAAAGAAGTCTCAGGGAGCAAGGTTAGGTGCATGGGGCAAGAGAGACATGCTGATTTTTGCCCAAAACTGGTACAGTACGATGGTTGTATGAGCCAGTGCATTTTTGGGGTGGAAAAACCAGAATCCTGTCTGTCACAAAGTAGGCCTTTTTTGGTGCACAATCTTTTCAGAACCTATAAATAGAAAGTTTGCTTAACAGTCTAACTTGAGAAATGAACTCCAAATGCATTATGAGTTGACACTTTTGTCCATGAGGGAGGTTGATGGATTTCCAAAATGAAGTTTTCATCAATCGATATTTCACTTTTTTTAAAATGAGTAAAGCACACATACACCTGAGTTTTCCCATAGTTCTGTTCTTATCAGATGTGTTAAACATCATAGCAGTTTCTAAAGCACTTTTCCTGAGCAAGAAAGAAGATTTCAGAGCCACATGCTCTTCTCTTAAATTGGCCATCACAGAAAAATGAGGTTCAAGTGGAACTGCTTTCACACACACACAAAAAATTCACTGTGACCAGAGAGCTGTCATACCACTGAGTGCACGAACTCAGAGTGAGTTACTCCATGCTTACCCAGTGGGAAAAATGCGTGCTAAGAAAGGCCCACCCAGAAGACAGAGCTTTGTCCTGTTTGTTTGTTTTCTTTTCTTTTTGGTAACACCTCCATACTCTGATTTCTCACTTCTGGATAACTTTCTCCTTTGATCAAATAGCTACATTCCCCTTCCTCAAGTTATCCGACTTTGGTGATGCTCGAAGAAAAAAACTCAAGAAACCAAAAAACTATATTTACACCTTATTGAATATTTTATTTTTAATGAATTTTTCCCATAAAAACTGGCTCTCCATGATGAGATATTAGTGGAATATCAAAAGCATGGGAGAAAAAGAAATATTTCCCAATCTTTGTTCCCATACTTCAGTAGGTGCTCTGGAAGTGATTTTGTTCTTTCATGACCAACACCTGTATGTGTCAGTCTGCCTTTGATTCCTTTGATCAAGGTTCCAGTATTGGTTGCATGGAAGCTTCTTCAAAATCGAGGCCAAGCCCAGGTGATTACTATCCCATAGTTCTATTATTGTCCTTGGGCCGCAGCATCACAGGGCTCCGACTATAAGGATTGAGGATGACTCTGACTTTGACACATTCCTCACTGATCTTTATTGAATCAGTCCTGTTTTCTTTGACATCTGGTTAGAGGTTTTACAATAGTGAGATCATTCTGTATTGTCCATATGTGCCCAATCTAAATCATATGAGTCCTTAAATGTAAGAGTTCTGAAGTAGAAGGGAAATGTCGGAGTGATTCATAGCATAGGAAAGGTTCAATGTATCTTAAATTGTTGGAAATGGAAGGGACATTTCAAATAAGATGTGGTGGCCTTAAAGACCTGGGAGATGATTGCAGCTAATAATTAGTAACAATCCTGGACCATCATATCTAGGGTTACAATTTTCAAGAGCTTGGAAGCAGATTTGTTCCCAAAGTAGCTAGAAAAGTACATGATCTTAATGTCTGATGTACAGAATTGTGACATAATAAATGGGCTGGTGTTAGTCAATGGCTGTGTTACAACTTGTTATGGCCAAAATAGTAAACTAATAGAATAAGCATGAAGCATTTCTTACAAATTAAAAAAAGAAATCACAACCAAGACAATACCTTTTGTGAATATTAACCACCCAGAGAACCAGTGCATTCTACTCTTGTGCATTTTAGTAAAACCTTATTAGAAAATTCCTTTCTTCACTTCTCTTCTCCACCCCATCTATTTTCACATGATTCTATTTTCATCATCAGAATTTGTTTAACAAAGTCATGAGGGATCTCAGAGTGACTTCACACCAACCGCGGTCTTATTCAAAGAACATTTTCTCCCATTTCAACTCCAGCTTTCTTTCCAAATACTCCTTCAGTGCAAGCTGTATTAAATTGTCCAATCTCAATGATGAGTTTCTTGAATTTGGTCTCTCTTCAATAAAATATAATACTGGTTCACAATGATAATATTTACTAACAGTAAAGCTTTAGCCTGAAGCAGAAAAATAAAACTACATTGAACAAGAATTTGCAACTTACCTTTTATCGACCCCCAATATATGGCTGTATGTTGCGGACTTCTAAACAAAGTCAAATAAATGGGAACAATTTTGATATTTATGGAATTCAATGAAATCAGATTTTATCTGAATTAACCAACTGGCTAACTGAATTCAATTTAGAGAATTATATGGGAAAGAAAATTCTTACACAAAACAGGACTCGAACAATAGGTAGCTAAAATTTGTTGAAATGAAGAAAGTGTATGTTCTGACAAGCTCATTGGGAGCATGTAATGAGTGAAATTTGACCACTCAGAGTGGTAGATATTAAAAGACAAAAGTGCCTGTGAATAATTTATTTCAGAGGAAACTCCTATAATATTTCAACATTACAGGAAAAATAAAAAAAGAAAAGCACTAGCAATTAAAGTATCAATTAATAAATGGGCTTCACCGTTATACAGGTTGGCTATGAATGCCACAAAAACATAAGTTGGATGAATTACTCTTCTACACATGTGGAAACTATTTCAGCCTTGATCTTCCTCAATAGACCACTCAGTAAAAGAGATTCATGATGCTATAGTCAGTCCTCATGACCGCACAAAGAATCCCCATGAATCTGTGTTGTACTGTTGTTGTTGTTGCTTCTGCTGCTCTGTTAAGCATTAGCCTTACATATTCGGAGGATTTATTATTTTTTTTCCGGATGATGGATTTATTTATTTATTTATTTGTGGGCATCTCTGCCCCCTGGTGGGAGTAGGAGGTCCAGGCTTGCACCTGGATAGCTGCAGCTGGATTCCAACCGCCAACCCTGTGGGTCACAGTCCCGTACACAACCACTCTGTCACCGGTGCTCAGGCCTCAGAGGATTTATTTTTATGAATTCTTTCTGTCTTTATTTTTTGACAGAATAATAGAGACCTTACTATAATAAAGTGACAATATATATGGCACGCTTAATTTTTGTCCAAGAACTGTACTACCCACTCTAGGTCCGTTTGTTGCTAAGTATCTAGGTATCACAGAGTTGCTCTCAACCCTGGTTGTTGTGATGCACTAAGAGTAAACTTCGACGCAGAGTGGCCTGAATATAGTAGCATGGGACCCTATGTACAAGAGCCCTGGAGAGCTCCACTGTCATGACCATCACTATGTTTGAGGGTCATTGTTGCAGTCACTGTTCATCAGTTTGATGAAAGGTCTTTTCTTTTCTCAATTATCCTCAAGTTTACCAAGCTGATGACCTTCTGGAAGAATTGGCTCCTCCTGGTAGCATATACAAAATATGTGAGACTAAGCCTCAATATCTCCGCTTTTAAGAAAGAGCATTTTGCTTGTGCTTTAGGACAGATTTGTCAATTTTTCTTTCAGTCCATACTATATTCAATATTGTTTGTCCATACTATATTCAATATTCAATAACACCATCATCCAAAATGTATCAGGCATCCCCAGTCTTCTTTATTCTTTGTTCAGCATTTACATGCAAATGAGCCAATTGAAAATATCAAGGTGTGAGTCAAGCCCACGTTGGTGTTTAAAATGACATTTTGGCACTTAAAACTTTCTTTTGCTGCAGAAAAAGAAAACTTTCCTTTGCTGTAACTTTCCTTTTGCAGCAGATTTAGTCAACTTAATAAATCCTTTGAATTCTTGAATATCATGGACAGTGATTACAGATTCGAATAAAATGAAATCCTAGACAATTCAATCTTTTCTGGGTTTATTCAGTTGATCACAATTCTGTTTATTGGACCACTTGTGGAAATTTTTATTCTTTGATATTGAGGTGTAAACTAGAATAATGGCCATAATCTTTGATCTTCATGAATAAGCACTCTTCATTTTCAATAAGCATGCTTGCATCATCCAAATATTGCACGTTGTTAATGAGACATCTATCTTCCTCCTACAGCACTCTTCATCAGATAGTCTAGCTTCTCAGTCTTTTTTTTTTTTTGGCATACAGATTGAATATTATAGGGAAAACATATAATTCTTATGGCCATCTTTAATAAGTTTAAGCAATTCAGTATACATTTCTTATGCTCCAAAAACTATCTATCTTTTGATTTATGTAAAGCTTTTGCATGAGCACAATCACGTGTTCAGGAATTTCCTTTTTTGTTTTTGTAATATTATCTAGAAGTTCTTAAGTACCACACAGTCTAATCTTTTGCATGGTCAACAAAACACTAGGAAATGTCTTTATAGTAGTCTGTGCTTTTATCCAAGATATATTTGACACCAGCAGTGTGTCACTCATGTGCTTATGTTAATGTTATAACTGAAATGTAGGGGTGGAATCTGGCGTGTTAATCAGGAGAAAGCCATTGAGTAGCTGATGAAGCCTCTATGTGGACATGACTTTCACCTGAGACTCCAGGGAAATCTCATAAAATTTCCCTTGTGAAGATGAGACGCTATCTTCCCCGTTGGGAGTTAGTTTCAGAGATCATTAACCACAGGCCACACAGAATGGTGGCGTCTGGGAGGCTGGAGTAGCCGGTGGAGAGACCACACGGCTTAGCCCTGATGAAGACAGACCTCTGAAGCTTGAGTGGCATGCTGTTGATGGACCCTGAGGCCTGGAAGCGAGGAGCCATGGGGAGACCCCTGCCAGCGCCAGAATTCTGCACCCACTGACCTGTGACTTCCTGAGTCGGAAGCAGACTTTATAGACTGATTTCGGGCATATGGGTTATTATTGGACTTAAGACTTTGCACTGGACTGGATTGGGATGCCTTCTTAGGGCCACATTTCTTTTGTATATAAACCCTTTCCTTATACCTATATGCGTGTCTCTGAAATTTGTTCCTCTAGTCTACCCGGACTAACACAAGCAGTGATATCCCACCTTCCATGTTCATTTCTGAATCTGACTTGGATTTCTTGCAGCTTATTACAAATATAATGCTGCGACTTTTTTCAACATTTTATTTGAATGTGATATCAGTTTGTTAGATAATTTTCACATTCTGTAAGATCACAAATGTGTCTTTCTATAAATAAATTGGCCAGGTGGCACACTTTTTTTTTTTTTGCTATAGATGAGTGTACACCTCCAGGACTCTACTTGATGGTTGAAACATTTTGATTGGTAATCTATCAACTATACCAACTTCTCCAGTGCAGCTTGGACTTCTTCCTTCTTTAATACAGGCTTTTGATCATATGCCTTCTCATTTGCTGCATATTTTCCCCCATTTGCTTTGGCTCCTCTACTTACATTCAAAAAAAGTTTCAGAGTTTTTCCTGGAATCCACTTTGGTCTTTTGTTTCTTTCCTGTTTGTTTAGTTTCCTTCATGGATCAAGTTCTTGATTTCACCTCACAATAATCAGGTCTTAGTTATCAGTGTTCAGTAAATCAAAAGTATTATTGATTTGTACTATAAAATCAGATGGGATATACTCAATGTAATAATTTAGCTCCTGTGAACTTGTTTTGGATTTTTCACTTTCAACCTGAATTTCCATATGATTAATTGATAATCTGTTTCACAGTTAACCACTAGCCTTTACTTCCTTAACAATATGGAGCTTACCTCTGATATCTTCCCACAGATGTAATCAATTTGATTCTATATATCCTATCCACTGATATCCACCCTTTATGTTGTTGAATAAAAGGTACTGCATTAAATAAGTCTTTATTTGCAAGTCTTATTTGCAAATAAGACTTTAGACTTGCAAAATTCTAACATACAATCTAAGATATTGTTGACATCACTAAGGTCACATTTACCAACTGTTGATACTTCTTTGGCAGCCATGTTTCTCATTCTAAGTACAGTTAACTATCAGTGCATTCCAATTGCATTCTAATTGAATTTTGACCTGTTCCAAACTGAAGGAGTTTGAAAAATTCATTAATTTTTTCAGCATTGTTTTACTATTTGGTATGTAAATTTGAATAAAAATTGTATTTCCCTATAGCTATGTGGATAGTCTCATATCATACACAGCATTGTACAAGGTAGTTTTTAAAATGTACTTTTTGAAGATTTGTATAATGACCTTGTTCAACTTCTCATTCTTCACAGAGTAAATAATAACATTGTCTCATTTATAATAGCTAATACCAGTCATTTTAGCTCCTTAACACCATTGAAGGTTGATATTTATCATTCCCTCTCAATTTTTGACAATTTCAACAGTCCTATTTCTTTCCATATGGATCTTATTCCCTGTGATGATCACAGATTATATCAACGAGAGGCAGAGAGAAAGAGAGAGAGAAGATTTGAATCTCTCTTTGGCTCTTCACCCGCTGCTGCAACTAGATCTTGAATCTGTTTTCTGGATTTCTTCTTGTATTGCTTTCAGATTTCAGGAGCCATCAGGGAACTACTGAACATGGACTCATTCAGCTGACTTTGGACCTCTGCATTCACCAGCGTATGCCCTTGCTGACTTTACTTTGTTATCCTGCTTCCTCCTGTTTGTCAGCTTCCATGAATCAGGAGAAGTCTGACTTTTTAACCTAAAGTGAGTTAGTCTATTTCTACAGCTGTTTAAGCTGTTTCTTGATATGCATCCCATTCTCTATATAGGCACACACAAGCATCACTGTTTTTGCTTCTCTAAGGAATCTAACCTAACACAAGCAGTTAAATGTCCAAATAGCTTTGCTCCATTCAGGTTATCAAGGTTAACTTTATTTTAATAAGTCGTCTTCCACATTTATATTTTGAGTATCTTCAAGTCTGATAAGCTCATTGCCCCACACTGTGTCATATAATATAACATTGATGCTTATAACATCTCAGTGACTAATTTTTCAATATGTGGTCAGATTCTTACTTCTCCCTAATTTGTCTTAGTCTGGAAGTGAGTCTGAAACCTGCCTATCATCAATGGCCCTGTTGGTATTTTAAATATCAGGACACAGCTATTCTCATCCCAGTAACACAAACAATCACAGTGAAACAAACTGACAGGAAAATAGTAGTGACTTATGATGATCCCAGGAATAATTAGGTAATATCTTCCTTGCCCTGTCATGCACACAGTCTATCCATATGTTTGATGCCTTTGCTGCAGCCACAATATTGATGCAGCTCCTTTAGGATCTCTTTAACAATGTCACCTCTTTATCCAGTATGATGTCTTCTTCTAAAGACTATCTCTTACTTTTTAAAATCATTTTATTGGGAGTTCATACAACTCTTTACACAACCAATACATACATCTATTGTATGGAGACTATATTTGTACAATTGTTGCCATGATGATTCTCTAAACTTCCTTCCTCTACTTAGGTCCTTGCTATCATCTTCTCATATTTCACGTCCCTCTCTACTCTCCCTCCCTCATCAACCCTCAAGTTATCATTGTTTTGTCATATCGTACACTGTCCAGCATGACCCTTTGCCCACTTCCCTGTTGTCTGTACCCCAGGGAGGAGGTTTCCTGTAGATCCTTCCAATTGGCTCCCCCTTTCTGCTCCATGTTACCTCTACCCTCCCGGTGTCACTACTCTTACCACTGGTCCTGAAGGGATCATCTGTACCGAATTTCCCATGTTTCCGGCTCCTATCTCTACCAGTGTATGCCCCCTGGTCTAACCAGATTTGTAAGATAGAATCAGGATCATGATGGTGGGGGGGGGAGGAAGCATTAAAGAACTAGTGGAGGCTAAGCCCTGGTGGCCTAGTGGTAGTGTGCAGGACTGTGGCCCACAGGGTTGACAGTTCAAATCCAGCAGCAGCTCTCCAGGAGCAAGGCTGGGCTTCCTACTCCCACCAGAGCAGTGATGCCACAAAACAACAACAACAGCAACAACAAAGAACTATGGAAAAGTTGCATATTTCATTGTTGCTACACTGTACCAGGACTGGCTAATTTTTTCCACATGACCCTTCTGTAAGTGGATATTGTTTCATCTACAGATGGGCTTTGGGTTCCCAATCTGTACTCTCCATCATTTATAATGATATAATTTTTAGTTCTTTGATGCCTGATTCCTTCGACACCTTGTGGTCATACATGCTGATGTGCTTCTTCGGTGTGGGCTTTGTTGTTTCTTAACTAGATGGTCACTTGTTTCTTTTCAAGCCTTTAAGACCCCAGACACAAGACTATCTCTTCTTAATCATTATGAATACATACTGGAAGTAATCATAGACAATATTCTGTGCTTCAGAGATTTTTATTAACTTTGGAAGTAAATTATCAAATCTTTCTTTCTTGCCTATCTTAGATACGAAGTTCTGCTGAAACATGCCCACACTTAGTGATCCTGAGGGTATTTGAAAGACCTGTGACATAACTTCCAGGACCATGGCAACGCAGAGACCACCACCGTGAAACAAGGTGATGAAAGTTCTTAGTAAGCCCTTATTTGATTTTTATCAGTGGAGTTTATTCCTTTTACAGATAAAGAACAATTTTAAGGTGATAAATGACCTCCCAAACTATTCAAAGGAAGGATATGGTGAAAATAGGAATCAAACTGTAGACTTTAGTTCCCAGATCTTGCAGTAGATTATCCGCCCCTCCACACTATTTCTTAAGTATGATGACACTCTTTTTACCTCCTTTTCTAGAGGGTTCATTCCTGGAAATGAGGAAGGGGATAGATTTTTTAAAATCAAATTATTTCCTTTTAACCTATCTAAGACACTTCTGGAACAAAAATTGTAGATTTGGTCAGTGAAAATGATCTCTAGTTGCCGGTTCTTACCCAAGAGCTGTCATGTCCCCTAAAAGATGTCTGGAATTGCAAGGTCAGCATTTCCATCAGTACTGCTGGGGTCACATGAGGGGGAAAGAAAGAGGAAGAGTCAGTACTTTTTCACATGAGTGTTTAGAAAGGAAAATGAAAGTTAAAATCAGTACTTGAAGATGTCACATAATTTTATAATGGATAAGTAGTATAACCTTACCTGGCTACACACACAAAAGCATAAATTACTTTGCAAAATACAGACACTTTTCTAATTAAATGTAAATATCATCCAAGTTAACTTGACTAAATGCAACTTTAATAGGATATCCATATAAGCCACTCAGTCACAAGTGGAATTCTCTCTTAAATGATCTGAAATCAAAATTTAAATGCTCAGAAAGTATTCAAAATTCTCTTTAGAATATCTATTTAAGACAAATATGAGTTGTGTGGCATTCATTATAACAACCCAAACTCACCTTTAATCTTTTGTTTTTGGTATTAACAGCATTTGAGTTCCTCAATCTGCCCTATTTTACTCAGAAGAGTGATAACATTAGGTATTTAATTATGACATAGAATGATTCATGCAATTGATGTCTTTGAATTATACATATGCCAAATGAAGCATTTTTTAATATAAATGATACTATTGCAATAATTTTTTTAAAGTGAAGACAATTATTTTATAACTTTTCTTTTCAATCAATCCAATCTGGCCTCTCCCAAGTTCTAGCTACCTTTTGCTACCTACTAAATACATCTCTTCATGGAACATTTTTCGAGGCAACATCAACGTCAGAACATCCAGTCTTGCAGCCTGGAGGAAGCAATCAGGCGCTGCTGTCCCACACCCATCAATGGTGCCTCTTTCTTCAGGTCCCCAGCTGGTACCCAGAGCAAGCTGGACAGCCCAGTGAAGACTGTAAATTCTGGGAAACCCTGCAGCAATTCTGGAATGTTAGGATTTCTTCTCCCAATTTTTCCTTTCAATCTCCTGGAGGAGAGAGGAAGTCATTATTCTTAAATTTTTTTGCTTAATGTTTTAGTGCACTGTCCCTACCTTTACAGATTACTTTTAATAGTCAAGGACACAATGGTATACACATGCACAGAGAATTTAAGACCCATATGCTTCTTGGGATTCTGCTTAAGGTGAAAAAAGGCCCTTTCTCAAATCAATTCTGACCCACAGTATTCTCATAGACAGAGTAGAACTGCCTGTGGGTTCTGAGGCTGTGAAACTTAAACAAACAAACAAAACAGGTTAAATAAACTCTTTAGTGGCTCTACACTATTTGCACAAACAATGGGCGTTGAAAATAGGACAAAACTTTAAATAGCTTTCATTCACAAAGGCAGAACCATGTCTAACTGGTAATATATGTTATAATAAAGCAAGAGGAGCTTGAAAATTGTACATATATGTTAGCAGCTGAACGTCCTTACAGGAGGAGAAAACCTCACCTTCCTTTCACAAAGCAGCTAGTGAGTTTGAACTGTTTACTCACAGCAATCCAACATATGGATACAATGGATGAGAAGAGTCCATATATATGGAGAGAGATAGATGACATCGAGATAATAGATAGAGATGCAATTGTTATCTTTTCTTTTTTTAAATTTTATTTAACTATTTTACCTTTTATATAATTGATTGTGCCACAAATTTAATAAGACATTCTTTGAGGGGATTGAAGAGCTTAGCTATTAAGTGGATAATTGGGATATGCATAGTCTGGGTTTACTACAGAAATAAATTCATAGACACTCATATGGGTATGAGTAAAAAAGAGCTTTATATAAAGTATAAAAGAGCTTAATATAAAGAGTAATTGAATATTAATAAAACATCCCAGACAAGGCCATGTCAAGTCCATACATCTGATATTATCCCATATGTCTGATACCAGCTTATAAATTCCTTTTCACATTCACACTAAGCATTCAATAGGTCAGGGGGAAAAAGGTCTTGTGGATACAGTGACAGTGGAAGCATCTTGGTGCTGGCATGGTCTCCACATGGCTCCTCAACCTCCAGCACTCTGGCTCCATCAGCATAGTTCCATGTAACTTGTCAACAGAAATGAGACAGGGAGAGAATGTGTGTCCCATTTCCCCGGGAGAAATGCAATGGGAGTTCCCAGGATCCTCAGGAGAGGATGCAGATGCTATGCAGAGGCCTCATTGGCTATAACATATTTGACAGGCTAGACTCCACCCCTTTGCATGTTGACAGATATGTAACTGCCAAAGGGCATTAGTATCTACCAGCTACTCCATAAAACAAGCTGTGGCCATCTGACTCCATAGAGACTTGGAGCCAAATGGAGTAATGGCCTATTGCTATGGCCTGTTCTGCTATGGCCTATTACTATGAGTTGACCTTAACTTGACTGCAGTGAGTTGGTTTGGTTGGTATAAAAATGGTTGGCACCATTTATTTAAAATAATGCAGTCACTAGATGGTTTAAATTATATGCATCATAAGTTTATCTTAAACCATATTTCTTTCCATGTTTTGGTACGGAGATATGACAATAAATTAAAAATACTTTGTGTCAACAATGGCCAATTAAGTATCCAGGACAAGAAAAACCATTCTTCTGATTCATACAATCCCACTGAGAGAAAGGAGTACCTGTTTTTCAAGGCAAAATTTTGCCTCGGTCAGGACACTGGAAAATAAATTAGAATGTCACCTCCCATACCACACTTAATGCTGAACTTCAAGTCTTAGCCACTTAGGTCTTTGGAAAGGGGGCAAAGGAATGACAAACATTTACCATGGCCTAGTTCCCTTTATTTTCTTGATTCCATTAAAAATAAAATTCTCTTCACCACAGGTTTGATGGCTGAGAGTTTGATACACTCCATGGTATTGGATAGCTTCTGACTCTTAGCACGTTACAGAACTGCCCCAGAATGTTCCTGAGTCTGTCAGCAGATGACCCCAGCTTTCTTGTGAAGAACAGCTAGTGGATTCCAACAACCAAGCTTAGAGTGAACATAGAGTGGCTTCACCAGAGCACCACCAAGGGCACTGAAGGACAAAAAAGTTTGGCATAAAATAAAGCCATGTAATTATAATGAAAAAAAATCTAAATGTGCTTTATGTTTTCTATTAAAGAAAGTTGTGGTAGGAATGATTGCTAAGTCAATTGATAATCTTTTATTTGATAACACATCACATAAAAAGATAGCATCATAAAACAATAATGTGCTCATCTGGATAAACTAGAGAAACAAATTCATAAACACACATATGTATATAAGGAAGAGCTTTATCTACAAGAGGAAAGGAACATTGAGAAAGCATCCCAACCCACTCCAGTTCAAGCCCATAAGCCTAATATTAGCCCATATGTCTGATACTAGTCTACAAAGTCTTCTTCTTATTTATGAAACACATGCAATGTGGCAGTCATGTGCTTGTGTTAATTTTATGATTGTAATGTAGGGATGGAGTCTAGCATGTTAATCTGGAGATAGCCATTGAGTAGCCAATAAGGCCTCTATGTGGGCTTTCTCCTGAGACTTCTCATGCTATTTCCCTCGTGAAGATGAGAAACTATCTTCCCCAGTTGTTGGGAGTTAGTCTCAGAGACGATTAATCATGGACAAGACAAGATGGCAGCGTCCAAGAAGCTGGAGGAGCTGGCAGAGTGAACACACGGCTTTGCCCTAATGGAACCAGACCTCTGAAGCTGGGGCAGCCACATGGAGACCTCTGCCAGCGAGGAGTGGCTTCTGCTGTTGAAGAACCCTGAGCCCTGGAAGCGAGGAGCCATGTGGAGACCCCTGCCAGTGCCAGGATTCTGAACCCACTGATCTGTGACTTTGTGAGTGGGAAGGAGACTTTGTAGACTGATTTGGGGCATATGGATTAATATCGGACTTATGACTTTGAACTGAACTGGGCTCAATGTCCTGTTCCTCTTGCATATAAACCTTTCCCCTATATCTATATGTGTGTCTATGAAATTTGCTCCTCTAGTCTACCCGGACTACCACATGCAATGACACCAGGGCAATCACCAGCCAATGGATGTAGAGTCTTGTGTATCCAGTGGTGGTAGAAGCATCTCAGCATTAGCTGAGGCCTCTCTGTGGTCTCTCAAGGATATCAGCATTGGCAGGAGTCTCTATGTAGCTTTTATGTCTTAGATGTCTGGTAACTTTAGGGTAAGCACGTGTGACTTCTCCTCTGCGATGTCTCACAGGAAGCCTGCCTTGTATCTTGTCAGGAGAGCAACTCTGAGGGACTGAGTCATAAGTCTCTCACCTCCAAGGGGAAAATACAGCTGGATTTCCAAGAATTCTCAGGAAAAGCTGTGCCCACACAGAGATCTGATTGACTATCTCCAAATTGACAGGATAGACTCCACCCCTACACTCCTAATCCTCAAATTGACACCAGAGTACATGACTGCCACAAACAAGTATGCAGACTATATGGGTTGAGGTCAGGCTGGAGTTTGATTGATCAAGGCTATCCTCAGATGGGGTGGGGCCTCTGTGTTCTACCTGTTCTACCTGTGGGGTTTGATTTGGTTCAGTGGTAACTGGGGTATACTGATGGCCAAAATCCAGGGGAGACTTCTAAAGTGAAAGCTTAAAGTGAAGCACAGAACCCATTGACCAATACTAGTAGCTAGACCTGCATTGATTCCACGAGGGAGATTCCATCATCATTCAAACACAAAAAGCAACAAAAACATGTGAATGATACAGGAGATATAGAATGTGAACAATAAGAGATCAGCCAAAGACAGAAAATATGAACTGGGGAGTTACATTTTCACTTACAAGGAGTTGAAAACTGAGGATTTAAAAATAAAAATCAGTAAATCTTCTTTAAGAGATTTTACATCAAACTCAACTATTGCTTGGCCCAGTTAATAGAACATGGCTGCCTCTCTGTCAAAAGAAAACAAAACCAAGAAACAAGGCAAAAAAAACTTGTTCATGTAAAATAGTTTCAAAGAATATTTACTTAGAAATCTCATAAGAGATACATTTTTAAAATCATGTATAATATCTAGGAAAGAAATGTATCTGGAGTGGAACAGACTCCAACATTTTGCAGGCAATTTCTCTCCTACATACGTCTAAAGGGCAAAACAACTTTCACTAATGGTTGTCAAAGTTGTTCTCTTTATCTTTGATTCTATGTAGATAATTATCTTGCTTGTAGGTCCACAGAAAGAGCACTTGGGAGTTGATATGCATAACTTTCTTCGACTTCCTGCCCCTTTCCTTTCCAATATTAAAACAAAAAAAATACAATATCAATCATGAAGACCTGCTCTTTCTTTTATACTAGAAAAGTCAGGAGAAATAATGGGTTGAGGGGTGTTAAGGGTATAGAATCGGTCCTGAAGCAGCACCAAGGGACTCACTAACTCTCAACTGTTTACTGGCTTCTAGTCTGTGACAGAAGCTGGGCATCTAGTGCCAGAGGAGAGCTGCTCTGATATTTGGAGGAATACATGCCACCCTGGAAGCAGCACAGTTAGGCAATAGTTAAAGCTTTTAGTGAGTGGAGCAGCGTCCAGACTACAAACCTGCCATGGTTTCAGTCTTACTGTGTAGAATTGGTTGGTTCAGAGGAAAGTATCCCTCTATGAGGCCACCTAAAAGGCCAATCCATCACTTCCAGCTGGCGCTGGACTGGTGGGGAGCGTACAGAATGCCATCAACCCGGCACTTTGTGCTCTGCACAGGTTATAGTCCTCTGCAGGCTGAATTTATGACCTTTCTGTCAACTGCTTCTTTAATGCATAAAGCTAAATATCAGGACCATGATGCAGACACTCCAGCTCTTAAATGCCTATGAATATAGCAGGGTGCACTGACAGTGAGCGTGGGGTATGATAATTTAAAGCCTAAGCAGCCTGGGTGTCAGGGAGCTTACTGAGCAGCTGGCAAGCTTTCTGCTGTCTTTCCCTCTTTTACAAAGCAAGATATGCTGCAGCAAATGCCACGAGAGGTATGGGGTAAAATACAGGAGCCTTTAAAAAATGTTATTGAAAACCACCCCCCTTCCATTTTGAGCATTGTTTTAGTAACCAAAAATTAATCTTTTAAAATAAATAAGAAGAAATGACATATAATTCCCTAGCATCTTCATATAATTGAGAATGCAGAATGGTTGTCTCCTGATACAATAGAAAACCTACACTTCTCCAATCTGCAGGGTCTTTATGAAAATAATGGTTCTTCAAGTACCAGTAGCTTCTCATGGATGCTGTTGGCTGAACGTGATGTCACAAATATCAGAGTAGAACTCAGTTGCAGAGGATTTTCTATGGTTGAGTTTTGGAAGTAGTTAAGCAGGCCTTTCTTCTGGGCCACTACATATATTTGAGCCTCCCTCTGTCCCCTAGTAGTTGAGAATATTAAGTGCTGACTCTAATCAGGAACGCCAAAAGTTGATATACAACTTTCAGTCACTTATTCTGCTCTCTGTGTGTGGAAATGTCTCAGCAGTCTGATGCATATCTTTCCCAAGATTTGGGTAGAAAAATCTTCCAAGGTCTCCTTGTAGGCATCTGTTGCCTAGAAGCCACTTCAAATTGTGTCCTTCCCTCAGAAGTGTTGCCAGCACACACTGAGAGCAGACTCTGGTCTGTGCCCAATGCACGATGCATGGTGCTCCCACTGCAGCAGACCATGTAATTATTACAGTTGAATTGCTTTCCTGTCTTCTTCATTGTGTGGAAACCAGTCTGAGTCTTGTGCAAAATGGAGAGATGCCTTTCCATGTTTCATTTTCACCCTGGATGTCAAAGCAGAGATTTGTTGCTGCATTTGTGTTTAACTCAGTGCCTTCTGCAAACGATTGCTTTAAGTTCTGCATTTGTTTCTCACTCTGAGAACTTCAACCCGAATGCAGGATGGAGTCAGGAAACTGCCATCTCACATAGATCTTAGACCATTCTGTTGTCTTCACCAGGACTTCATCCCTTTCTTTCCTTTCACAGACTTTCAAGACTCTACTTAAGCTGTTTTTCAGTTGGAGAAAATGGTCAACTAAGAAAAATCAAGAACTCATTGTCATTGAGTTAGTGCCAACTCACAGCACCTCTACAGGACAGGAGAGCACTGCTTCTGTGAGTTTTGGAGATTGAAATGCTGTACGGAAACTGAAAACCCAGTCTCTCTTCATGCAAAATCAGTCTTTCAAAGGCTGTTAGTCAAACTTCCAAAGAAATTTGATTCTTCATTAAAACTCAACCTTGCCACTACATCTACATGCTACTATAGATGACACCAACTTCCTAGCACCCTGTTTCACAGTTGTGATTTACTAAATGTTTTATAATTAAAGCAAATTGCAAAGTGCTGCCTTATAAATCTCCAGTTGAAGATTCAGGATAAGCCATAGGCATCAAGGGCACGAGAATTTCTGCATAAAGCAAATTGTTCCACTTTGCTTTGAATGCTGAGTTAAACCAACTTTTCCAAACTTACTTAATGATGGGAATGTTTACCTTGTTAAAAATGTGATGGTTAATTTCATGTGTCAGTTTTACTAACCAGTGATTAAACAGTAGTGTAGTTTCATTATAAATCGGAGAAATATGATTAAATCATTTGCCTTTGCATAGAGTAGATTACTTTCTATAATATGATATGATGTAATGTAATCTATTTCTACAATGTAATTGAATACAACATCATCAATCAGTCATTTGGAGGCATACCAGTAAGTGTAGGGTACATCCTAAAATGAATCCCATCTCAGTTATAAATGGAGAAGAATGCACACAGAGCCATTGTCACATAAGAGGAGACAGGGCATGATAAGATGCACCTGCAAGCGAAGGAACACCAAGGACCACTGGGTACGATCAAAATATAAGTGAGAGAATCATAGAAGGAATTGGTTTGGTGAAACTTTACTTTAGACTTTAATCTAGCTTTCATTGGTGAAACATATATTTTAACTGAAATTAATAAAAAGCATGCCTGCATGTTTCTCTTACCAACCAACCAACTAAACAACCAACCAATTAACAAAACTATCTTTTGAATCTAATGAATGTGTTGCTAGGATGCAATCACCTTTCTAAATCCAAGGTTGCAAACTCAGGATATATGTCATATCTATATCTTACATGAGCTTACTAAACTAAACAATCCGATGCTTGAAATTTTTAATTATTTCACTGCATTCATGGGCCTGTATTGTGGCACTTTGGACACTCAGGTGAAGTCTACTTCTGCTATTAAAGTCAAACAACCCCGGATTGAGGCTATACTTTCTCTGGGGATGTTCACGTTTCATTTGTGGGGTCTATAATTTAAAATTTTGCAATTGTGTTATTGTTTTGAGTGCCCTAGTTCTTCTAAATTATCATCAAGAATGAAAGGGTAAGACTTTAGAAATTTGACCTTTCATCGGAAGGTTTATTATAGGTTTAAGTCACCATGGGGTTATTTTAGTTTCTATCAACAACAACAAAAGTGTCAAAAGTAATTTGAAACAATCAGTACAATGAGCTGGGACTTATCCTTCACAGCAATTTTGCTTTGAATAGTGATTATGCCCTCTCATTCAGCTTTATACTCTCCTCTCTTTTAAACATAAATTATTAGATGTATGTAGATAAAAATAGATTCCAGAAAAATCATTTATCTGATATTAACATGGGCATGATATTTACATATGGCATGACCAACATTAATGAAAAGAGTAATTTTCTAGATTACTTTCTGTGGTAGTGGACTCTAGTCTGTCAATCATTGTATAGTCAATGAGGCCTCTGTGTAGGCATGGCCTTCTCCTGAGGCTTCTGGGAACTTCTGTATTCCTCCTTGGAAGCAGAAGTCTGTCTGTCTCTCTCTCTCTCTCTCTCTCTCTCTCTCTCTCTCTCTCTCTCTCTCTCTCTCCCCTCACTCCTTGGGAGTCTTTCTACTGAAAAGACACATGAGACTATGCTGATGGCACTGAGTCCTGGACTTGCAGAAGCTATGTGGAGAACCAGGCCAGTTCTGAGATGATTCTATCTTTAACCGGATCCAGAAGACTATCCATACACTGGGTTGTGAACATCCTGCATTCAGCCTCATTGCATGTGTTTCATGAGGTCTGAAGAGGATTTTACAGTTTGGTATTGGATATATGGGCTAATATTGGACTTATAGACTTGATCTGGACTGGACTGGAATGTTTTCTCAATATTCATTTGCTTTTGAATAGAAAGCTCTTTCTTATACCCATATGAAGGTCTACAAATTTGTTTCTCTAGTTTACCAATGCAAACACTTTCTACTCTTCTTTGGTGCACAATTTGCAATAGAATCTATACTTCTAAGAAATTGATTTGTTTAATATATTCTGCAACAAAAGGAAATAAATAAATGCATAATTTTAAAAACATAGGTTCTCTTTATAGGTTATTATGTGCCATGTCATGTGTTATCATATTTTATAGAAGATATATTCATAAACCTGATAAGTTCAGTATTTTAAAAAGAAATTGCAGGATATTTTATTGCAGTTGGGGATTGCTTTTAAAGACATATTTCCCTCTAGCATGAGATGGATCAAGTCTGAATCTGTCTGTTATAATAGCTTAAATTCCACCAAACAATTTTTTAATTGGGCACACATATATGAAATGAATACTTGGTGACCTGCATGAAGTAATTTGTGGCATTAATTTATTGATTTTAAATTCATTATTTTTTCTCCCCTACCATTCAAAAGGAGTGGTGATTCAAAAGAGCTGAAATCATAAATTTTTCTTCTCTCCCAGTGGAATAAAGAAGTGTGTTTTGTTTTGTTTTCCAGTTAAAACAGATAAAAGAATCTGGGAGACAGGCAGGAAAGAGTGGCTGGCAAACCTAAGAAAGGGCGGGAAGAGGCAGATTTTTGGCAGAATCGAATGTGTTAATATGCAGAGAAATTAGTGATTTAAAAAAGTATTTCTCAGCTGCACATCTGAAAGAGAGGGGAAAAAGTGCGGGTGGTCTAATTTCCTTTGGAAATTTCAGATGCTAGAAACTCATGAAATATAATTATCTAGGTTCTTCCACCTCATAGTCACCATGACCACCGGAAGGAATAGGAATTATGTATGGATGCAAATAGGAGGACTACTGCAAAGAATTTAGAAGCATTTCAATAAACATACTTGCAAATATTTTTGGTATTTTAAAAAAGTAGGACACATATGTTAGAGTGAAGTGAAGAGGGCCTGAAAGGGGCTCTCCAAGCGCACAGTTTGCGTCTATATTTGTGTGAACCATTTGGTTAAGTATTTTACAAAATATCTACACTTTATTTTCCAGTCCTTCTGGAATTTTCAAAATACTGTCTATCCTACAATAGACTTTTCAACATATGTGGAAGCTGGAGTGTGAAAATAATTGTGGAAATAATTCTAGATCTATATAATTCCACAACCTACTTGCCTCGAATCAGCTGAATGTGCTTTTTCATTTAAGTATGCATAGAAAATGGTGAAGTGTTTCGCACAAAACTCATTTAGATCTAAAATGCTTTGCTGCAAAGAAATTAGCCATGATAACATTTAATAACCCCAATGCAGAGAGTTCTTAGTTTGCAGGAGTGCTTTATAAAACTTAGGAGCTTGGGTGAAATATAGAGATGTTTACTTAAAACATTCATTCTTTAGCTTACAAGATAATTGATAGCGGGGAGTACTGCATGTAACTTGGGTCTTAACAAAAACTAAATCTTGCATGGCTTCTTTGGAAAAGTCAGAAAAACATGCCAGGGGATAATATTTTTCTAGGCCAGTCTCTATTAGGAAACGTCTTTCTTAGGTTCTAGGATTCTTCTATCCCTTGTTCTCAAAAGTTGCTAAGAGCAGTTTTAAAATAACCAAGGCTTTAATTTAACCTTCTCTTTCCTGAACTTCTTCCTCCTCCACCTTTTCCTAGCTCACTTAGGATGCTATAAAAATTATCAAAGAAAAAACCAGCACTCAGCAGAGCTACACACATGTGGGTGCTAAATAAATACTTTTGATGATGATGAATGTTGGCAAGTCTCCATGGAAGAAAGACCTTACACAAAAGATGTTATAATTATTATGTTTAAATTATTATGCTGTAATTATTATGTTAAAAAATCCCCCATGTTCTCAGAGCTGCTCTGCCGTGGCAGGGCTGTGACATCCCCATTAAACCTCGTCTATTGCTGATATACTTGCCACCTTTCCTTGCAATGGAAAGAGTGTGGCTTGGGCAAGCCAGAGGAAAGCTGTGTAACGGGAGGGATTTCTTGCAGCGCTCCTTCCATCTCCCCTCTCCCTCACTCTGGGCTCTCCTAGCCACTGCAGGATGGCGTTTTCTCATTTGTTCCAAGGATTTATCTATTTATTAGCCACTTACAAAACTGGTTGAGAGAAGATTTTGGCAAGCTAGTCACAGCGCCCTTAAATGAAGTTCAAAATGTTACCTCCCTCTCCTGAGGTTACACAACTTTGCAAAGGAAATATGATAATAGTTACATACGTGGATATCTAGAAATGGGGCTTCTGATCATATGATGAGGTTTCCTGTGGGAAAGACTTTGGATTCAGGACCAGGTCTATTTGCATTGTATGGGGTTTAGAGGTACTTACAAGAAAATCCCCTCTCCCCCCAAATCAGTGATTGTTGAGTTGATTCTGACTTGTAGTGATCAATATGAATCAGAGAAAAATTGTTCTCCATAGGGCTTTCAATGATTGTGTTTCCTAAAGTAGGTCACTCGGTCTTTTGTCCAACATTTTCTGGATGAACCTGAACTTGCAACCATTAACAGCTGGGCATGTGAATCATATTCCTTAGTTTTCTGGCCACCTGCTATTCTTTCCTATATTGAGTAAAAACAGGTAGCCTATGTGGCTTTTCAGACTCATATTTGAGAATTAAAATTTTTTGTGATCCTCTCAATTTTCTGTTCAGTTATGACAAAGAATGAGCTCACTCAGGTTTTCAGTTTAAGCCAGGCAGCAAATATTTCTAAGTAAATTGACCACTCTTTGAAAGTTTCCAAGAGATTTCACAAAATGTTTCTAAGAAAACTTTAGGGTTATATAGATTACTGCAAACTATAATTCACTCCTTTAGGCCAATACTTACAAATAATCTTGATTTTTTTTCCTTTAACAATATGTTTTTATTATGAATCTGATGACTTACAAAGGAGCTTGTCAGCTTCCAAAGTTTTGTTGTCTGATACAACGATCCGTACGGTTTGCTTCATCTCATTCATTGCAGTGTCCTCAACGCAGCACCACCCAGGCCACGTCCTCCCCGTCTTTCCTGCCTGTCTACCCACACCCTTCTCTCCTCACATCCTTCGCTACCCTATTGATCACAAGCGGTTGATTACTCTAAGGTATGGGCTCCTCCCTACCGTTATCGCATGCCTTATAGACCTGTTTGTTGCTTAATTGAACATTGAGTAACACGAGTGACTTCCATTCCAGACAAAGGATCATAGTTTTAGGAATTTCTGCAGTTTCCAGAAGAGCAGTAAATCCAGTCTTTTTTTTTTTTTTTTTTTTTTTTAGGAATTCCCCTCCCCCCACCCCACACACACACCCATATTTTATTCCCACGCTGACAAGGACCATCTAATGTGATCTCTTATTGCTCTTCTTAAGGTTGTGAATAACACAGGAGATCACCAGTTTTTAAATGGCCTGCATTCGCACGTCAGATGTCAGGCAAGATAAGAGGGTGGTGAGTGGCTGAGATTTACGGACACGGTCTCAAATACTTCATTGAAATACAGCTCAGATTTCTCTGGGTTTCAGGCAAGGAGCTCTTCACCCCTTTTGGCACAAAGAAATGACTCTATCAAAGTATTCATGCATACTAGATATAACCCAGATTCAGTCACGTTTATGAACGTTTCCCCTTGATGTTGGAGAGAGAAACAGAGTCAGGCAGGCGAGTGGCACAAGACTAAACTGTTTTGAGGGGCCTTATAGAGAGGAAGCTCCGCCCAGAGGGAATGGCACAGGAGCGAAGGACCAAGTTTACAAACCTAAGTCGGAGGATTGGGGATTAATTGAAATCGTCAAGTGGTGCCTGGTAAGTGACTGCCTATTTAGAGCCAACAGATAGGTTTCCGTGAGGTTAAGGAAGCGAAAAATCCCATACGAAGCTAGTGAGATGTTAAATTCTAATTAGAAGTGTTAATTAAAAAAAAAATTCCAATTTCATCAGTGAGAGTGCTTTTGTTGTTCCGATTCTCTTTGCTACAGTGAATCCTAAGTATCCTGACTCACTTTGTTCCAATATGATTTACCACTTCTATAGGGTCGAGAGGAGTTCACTATGGCCAGAGGAGCAAGGAGCATTAGAGCAATCTCCCAGGGCTGGCATGATAAGAGGCCTATCAGCCTTTTCATGGAAAATTCCTATTTTCAGGGCTTTAAGCTCAGGCATTTGTGACTCAAAGCACAGTAAACCACCTTTGAGATGCTCAGGAAGAGAAAGCATTCATGTAATTATTCTCCCTAGCATCCTTTTGTTACTTTGTAAAGTTTTGTTTTTGTATCTTTTTAAAAGATTCAAATGAATTTCTAAAATTTAGATGAAGCTATTTAATTGTGTGTGTTAATTTAAATAGACTGAGGATATTACTTAAGATTAACTTTCCTGGACCATTAATTCATGATGAGGATAAACCCTTTCACTAAGTCTACAAGTATTAGCTATTTGAAGTTATGCTTTAAAGTAAAATAGTACATTACATCTAATATTCACCAGATTCTCTTCAAAAGAAGATATAACTGAGCAGTAATATTTTTATTCCACTTTTAGTACCCACCATGTTTCTAATAATTTAATATATTGCTAAGTGTTTACTTAACTTACACTATGTTGATAAAAATAACTTCATTAATTTTTTGATAGTTTCAAATATTATAAGCATTGTAGAAGACATTGTTGTGGGCAACACTTAAAAGGATTTCAAATATAAACTTTAGCATACACTGGAGGACCTATTTAGTTAAACACAGTATAATTTTATTACATTTAATAACTATAAACTTATGCAAAATAGTAATTTAAAACCACTGTACTTAAATTATTTAAAATATATTTAAATATACATGTATATCTATTTTGGTATCTGTATATACATGGCTTTAATTATTTGATCCCACGATTTTCCCAAAATACTCAATGCCCTCTTATTCATTCTTCTGAGTGATTCTTCTAATGATAGTAATACTAATAATAAAACAGAGGATATGTTAAAACAGTGTATGTTGAATCCTGCTCCCCAACATCCAAAAATAAATATATTTAAAAAACCCAACAGTGTCAAGCACAAAATTTTTTTAAGTCCCTTGGCTATAGAAAAATGAAAAACAAAAGACACATTCACTGACATCTAGTCCAATATTACCCATTATGGCCCTATATGGCAAGAACTAGCTCTGCAGGTTTCTGAGACTATTAAGGATTACAGGAGTAGAGAGAACTCGCTCTTTGTCCCACTGAGTTCTGGTGTCAGACTACCAACCTTCTGAATAGCAGTCAACTTGTAACCCACTAAGACATCAGGTCTCCAACCTATCTATAGTATCTGTTAAGTCATATGCAAAATTGTTATGGATTTTGTGTAAAATTATCCAAAGGAAAACAGAAACTCTGCCATTTGTTAAAGCTTTTTATTCTTTGCTAAAATCAGCTTTTACATGTTGGCATCATTTTTGGCAGGGATACAGAGACCTCTTGCTTTTCCAAGCTGTTTCCTGACTGCTCAGGGATTTTAGTTACAGAAACTCTCTCTACCTCATTGGCTTCTTTCCAACCCAACAACGATCATGAACCCTTCCACTTTCAACTTCTACATAAAAACATATCTTTTCCATGAATGTTCTCTGAACTATTTAGAATAGCCATATGTATAGGGACCAGATGTCACTTACAGTTCCTAGGGACAAAAGCTCTAATGATTCAATGGCCAATGAAATAATGGCCAACAGAAAAGTCAAAGGTTTGAACCCGCTACCCACTCCATGAAAGGAAAAATGTAACTAGATGAGGGGGTACCTCATATAGGAAAAAAAAAAAAGCTCTGCTGGGCAGAGCTTTTGTAATACACATATTTTTTTCTGATAGGCAGCTATTGAGCAACACACTGAGTTAGTGCACCCAATGGCATCACGTGGGAATCTTATTGAATCACTAGCGAATCTTCTTGTAAAAGCAGTTTGGATTAAACCTTATTTTATGTGATGGTGGATTTAAGAAAGCAGCTTGTAGATGTGAAATTTATTTTCAAACTCAGAGGGAAAATATCACAGAACCTGTTGTGATGTTGAACACAGCTTAGAAAGACTGGAAAAACTTAAGTGTACAAGTAGTTTTCTCATTTTTTAAAAAGGTGAATTGTCAAGAGATGACAAACCTTGTTCTGGATGACCATCAACTTCCTGAACAGATGAAAATGTAGAAAAAATTCATGCACTTGTTCTCAAAGACGAACAAGGGCCCATTGAAGAGATTGGAAAGGTATCTGGACTATCTTAGGGCTCAGTTCAGCGAATTATAGAGGAAGGTTTGGGTTGAGAAGGGTTGCTGTGAAATTTGTGCCTCGAGTTCTAACTGACCATGAAAAAGAGCATTGAGTGGAAACATTCCGTGCTTTTAAAGAACAGCTCTTAATGACGCAGACTTTTTCCAAAGTCATAACTGGTAAAGAGACAACCTGAAAACAAAAACAGTCAAGCCATAGACGATGCCATCATCATCTTGCCCCAAAAGATGTCATCAAGTGAAATGAAAGATCGTGATCATTCTCCTTTGTTTTGTTAATGTGAGGGATAGTGCATTTGGAGTTCATTCCACCAGGTCAGATTGTTAATCAAGCTTTCTGTTTGAGGTTAGGAAAAGTTTGTATAATAGTGTGCAACAGAAAAGGCCTGATTTGTGGCAGAAGGGGGGTAGTTTTGGCAGCATGACACTGTCCCTGCTCACATAGCGATCTTAGTGTTCCAGTTGTTGGCAAAAAAAAAAAAAAAAAAAAAAAACACCCCTACCTGACCTTGCTTTGTGTAACTCATTTTTGTTTCCACGAATATAGAAGGACATGAAAGGACAGTGATTTGATGATGTAGAAGAGGTGAAGAAATATAAAAGAGGGAGGTCCTGTCTGTTAATGAAACAGATGAGTATGGACAATGTTTCCAAGAACAGAATCTCAGATTTGACAAATATATTAAGTGTAATGGACAGTACTTTGGAGGTGATAAGTTTTTTTGTTGTTGTTGTCAAAAAATTTAATTATATAACTTTGGGAAAAAAGTCTGTTTGGAGGATTAGAGGTACCCCTTTTCTGCTTCTGTAAGTTTATGGCATGAATTTTGGTGGTAGTCCAAAGCGCTATATTCTGTATTCAGATAAATGTACTGCAGAATTGAAATCAGGAATCAAAGGATAATAAATATTTGGGTATTCAGGGAGCAAGGGAAGCTGTGTTGATGTAAATTGTATGGGAATTTACAGAAACTTAAATGTGAGTAGAGTCAGTGGTGCAGTAAGTTAAGCATTGGGCTGTTCATCCAAAGATCCACATATTAAAGTCAACATCTGCTCCATTTGGGAAAGAAATTGCCGTCTACTTTTGAAAAGTTTTACAGCCTCAGAACCTCCTTGGAGCAGTTCTGTTGGGTCTAGAGAATCTTGTGAGTCAGAATCTACAAGCTGGTGGTGGATCAAAACATGATTAGTACAGGCTGTCCTACTGAGAATTGGAAGTCAAGCCAATGTTATTTTAAGTTTAAGAATTTTTAAAGCTCCAACTTATATTCTTATAAGGATGCATTCTTATCATGTAAACATTAATTTTGGTGGTGACAATTTAAAAGATATCATTATTTTCTTTACATTTTTGCATGAAATATTTTATATATACTTGTTGACATGAAGGCTAAGTCCTCAAGGAAAAATGTCCTGAGCTAAATTTACTGTTGGTAGAATTATTATAATGAGCCTCGAAATAGAGATTAAGAAGCTCACAAAGAAGTTGCCAGTTCAGGCTCACTAGCAGTTACAAGGAAGCTGAGAACATAAACACAAGGATACTAGATCTATTCTGATTCATTGTAACCCTATGTAGGGCTTTTGAATGCTTATATCTTCCCAGGAACAGACAAGCCTACATTTCTCCCATAGAGTGGCTGGCAAGTTTGAACAACATTTTGACTAGCAGTCTAATGCTTACCCAAAGTCATCGTTAGGGTGCAGGATACATTAAACTGCGTCTACAAAGGTTGAAGCCTTCTAAGGAAAGTTCTATTCTATAAGATCACTAAGAGTCAGAATCAACTCAATAGCAATGGATTAATATATTAATAAAACCTTGGAAGTTCATCCCATTATATATATATATATCAATCAACTCACACTGGTCAGTCAACTCACACATAATTCACCTTTGAAAATGTTAGCCAGTCAAGAATAACTAGAGAGGACTCACTATGATTTATGTAACTAACATGTATTAAACATTTTTAAATCAGTCATCTATTAATCCCTTTTATACTTAACTGACTTGTTGGCACCAAACAATAGCAGCCATCAATGCTACGGCAGACTCCTAGATTATACAACTGGTACCATCGAATCAACTTTAGGAAACTAAACCCAAACCAAACCCAACTGCCATCAAGTCAGTGCCAACTCATAGTGAGCCCCGGTGAGGTTCTGAGATGGTAACTGTTTATGGTTGTAAAATGCCCCCTCTATCTCCTGGGTCACAGCTAATGGATTCAAACTGCACACCACGCTGATCAAAACTCAATGTGCAACCACTGCACAACCGAAGTTCATAAGAAACTAAGGCACCTCCCCCCCCCAAAAAAAAGTCTAACACAAAAACCATAACTATTTCTTTTTTTGCCATCCACTCAATCAAACATGACTCATAGTGACCAGATTCAACAGTATAAAACTGTTTTTAGAGATCTTTGTGTGTGTGTGTGTGTGTGTGAGATCAGACTGCCAAAGCTTCCTTCTGTAGAGCAGCTATAGAGTTTGAATGAACTTTGATTGCAAGCTGCCAATTGCCTGAACTCTATATCATCAGGACTCCTTAACGAAAGCACACATAATGCAAATGATTGCTAAATGTAACATGTATCTGGCAAGGTTCTAAAGCCTAGATTTCAGAACAGACAATATTTAGATTCCATTTTCTTGAGCTATTGCCTCCCCAGTAGAAGCAGTAAATTATATAATATACCTGTTGTAAGAACATGTTGATGAAAACTGGGACATTACACTGGGTGTGGGAAACAGGAGGGGGCACTAAGAAGAAAGGATAACAGTAGAAAGAAATACTTTTATTTTTGTTTCTTTATCTTTTATTGAGAATTTTTACAGATATCACAGTGCAATCACATTGAACAATTGCTATGTGGCAATCATGTGCTTATGTTAATTTTATGATTGAAATGTAGGGGTGGAGTCTTGCCTGTTAATCTGGAGATAGCCATTGAGTAGCCAATGAGGCCTCTACGTGATCATGGCTTTCTCCTGAGACTTCTGGGAAATCTCACGATATTTCCCTCATGAAGATGAGAAGCTGTCTTCCCAGTTGTTGGGAGTTAGTCAGAGACAATGGATCACGGAAAAGCTGGCAGCAGCTGAGAAGCTGGAGGAGCCGTCAGGAGAACACACGGCCTTGCCCTGATGGAGCCAGACCTCTGAAGCTGGAGTGGCATGCTGAGCCCTGGAAGCAAGGAGCCATGGGGAGACCCCTGCCAGCGCCAGAATTCTTCACCCACTGACCTGTGACTTCGTGAGTCGGAAGGAGACTTTATAGAGTGATTTCGGGCATATGGGTTAATATTGGACTTAAGACTTTGAACTTGACTGGACTGGGATGCCTTCTTAATGTCACATTCCTTTTGTACATAAACCCTTTCCTTATATCCATATGCATGTCTATTGAATTTTTTCCTCTAGTCTACCCGGACTGACACATGCTACCACAGTTTCAAAACATATTCTTTCTTCTTGAACTCCTTGGTATCAGCTTCTCTTTAGCTCCTCCCTTTCCCATTCTCTTCCCCCAGAGACCCTTATTTTTTAATTTTTTCCACTTCTTAGCAACATCAACTACATGCATTTACATATAATTCTGTTGCTTGCTTTACTCAAGTCAGATTATACCATCATCAGTGCTATCAGCTGTTGCCACCTCAACAACCACGCCCCCCTCCCCCCCACCTACACACAAACATACACACTTCCCATTCCCTCAGGGAACAATTGCCCCTATTACTATTTCTGAAAGGTTCTCTATCTTAGTTTTCACATATTGAATTATCTTAGTTATACAAATAAGGATGCACAAGTCGAACATGATGATGAGTTAAAACAAATAAAGAAACATAGTAGTAAGAGGAGAAAGCATTAGAGAATTAGAGGATAGTGATGTGGTTCATCAGTGCTATGCTGAATTTCTTTTCTTTCCCATGTTGCTCTTCTGAGGGGCAGGGGATGCTCAATTAAATTGCAGGTGGGTTTTGTATCTCCACTGCATCCCCTCCCTTTCTCATTGATTTGGGTGCTTGGTTTTGAACTTCTGATACCTTTTCTGTTCACGTATTATGCTAAGTGAAGTTAATTAAGCACAAAAGGTCAAGTACAACATGAGTCCACTAGGCTAAGTTCAAATAGCACAACAGGCACAAGGAAAATGCATAGGACACAACATTCCCAGGGTGAGGAACAAAAACTCTTCCATGAACCAAACCAGTGATGACTGATTCCTAAAAACAAATGAAGAAAGTACATGTGCAGAAAGACATCTTCTGTGCACCTCCTTCTCCCCAACATGTCTTTAAGGCCCACAGTGGAGTGAGGGAAGGAAAAAATGGCAATTGGGAGTCAGGGCACTAACCCACCTAAGTAAGAGGTGAGTATAATTTATATTTCCACGGGAAAGGGAGAGCAAGAGTAGATTTCATTCTGGTGTGCCAATCCTTGAGGACAATGTTCCTGCTCAGAGCAGTTTATTCCCAGATATGACTGCAGGGACAGACTCAGTTTGAGACATGATTTCCTCTCCCTAGATGGCAATGTTTCAGAGAAAAACCTGATCTATTTTTAGGTTAGTGGAGTGCAGATCATCTCAGAAAATCAGGTCATATGAAATCAGGCTAAAAATAATCTATGGATACGATACTCAAATTGTCCAGAATGTTTTAAATTTATGATCATTTATGTCAGTAGATTGGGATAATCATAAAACATAGAAAAGGAGAGATGTAAGTTGTAGCATGTCTTATCTCTACAACATCTAGGAGAGGATGTTTCTTAAATGTCAGAGTTAAATCGATATGTTTTCATTTATCCTTAAAATATAAAAATTGGCATTTATGTTTTAGCCTCTCGTGTGCTCAAATTATGGGACATGGGACCCTGGAATCCAGGGACTTCTAGGTGCCTTCCATGAATTGAAAGTGATGGTCTTTTGTGTATCAATGAAGGAGATAGTATCCTAGGAGCCTCTGATTATATTTTGATCTTGATCTTGATGCATATGTGCTTCAGAGTTTTCCTTATCAGCCCCCCTAAGGCATAATTACCAGTCCTTATTTTTTCAGACTTCCTTACTCTGTCTAAACTCTTAACCTTATAAAGGATAGGGCATTCTATTATCCCTTTTGCTTCTCATGTTTTCAGATCTTCTATACTCCCCTATTGTGAGAGCATATTCTAATGAAAGAATCTGAGGTCCCATGTAGATATCTATAATCTAACAGGAATAAAAGAGAATGTGCCCCTTTCTTATTAAAATTAATCTTTATATAGTCTCTTAAAAGATTTTGAAATGAGTGGCTATGTGCTCTTTTAACATAGATTTAGCATAAATAAGCTGATGGAGAAATATTTTTATACCAGGGTTTTCAAAAGCACTGCATCCTCTGTATGCAATACTTTATTGTATGTTAACCGATTGTCTTAGTTATCTAGTGATGGTACCACAGAAATATCACAGTAGGTGCTTAATGAACAAAATTGCTGTTTCTGCACTTTTGGAGTCTAGATGGTCTTCTTTAGGAGTCTAAGGCTAAGCTCTACCCTAGCACTCTAGGGTGGCATCTTCACTTCTTTTCAGTTTCTTTCTCCTGGCAATCACTTGCCATTTGTGCTTGCTTTTCTGCTTAATCTGTGCTTTTGTATACCCAAAGAGACAGCCTTAAGACACACCCTATACTAGTATTATAGAATAGCATAACACAGACACGCTTTTCCCAAGTAAGATTATTGTGACGGGTGTGTTATTATTATTGGGTGCCCGTAAGTGAGTGATAACTCAGAGTGATCCTATGTGAGATAGAATAAAACACTGCCTAGTTTTACGCCATTTTCACCATCACATCAGAGTTCACTATTTATACTTAAAATTTTTGGCCACCCAATCAATCTATAACAGCAATCATAAGTCTTTCAAAGCAAAGCTCAACCTTTCAACGTTTTAAAGCACCCATTTAGGGAAAATAAAGTTGTGCATATGTGCAGGTGTACATAACATCACAAAGATCACCGTCCATTGGTGTCAGACTCACAAATTCTCATTAGAAGTGGTACTCTTAATGGATTTGGTAGGTCAATAAAAGTAACACTAGTGACAGACTTGGACAACACAAATGTGGAAGGGTCAAAAGAAGTCATACAAAGGCTTGTCTGTCATGCTCTTCTGCTCTATTGATTTGACTATTACTATGATTGTAGAAGCTATGACACCAGTATATCAAATGCCAGCAAGGTCACCTTTGGTGGGCATGCTTCAGTAGAGCTACTAGACTAAGTACAGAATAGGAAGGAGGAAGATCAGTCTTGAAAAATTAACCACTGGAAACCTTAGGAATAACAGTAGAATATTTTCAGATACATTATTGGATAATGAACCACTGAGGTTGGAAAGTACACAAATAGAACTGGAGAATTTCTCCTATCAGAAATAAAGCTCACCTTAGTTACAGGGAGAAACCAAGTTTGGAGGACCTTAATGCTATCAGCCATGACTCAACATGGGAAGAAACAATTGCAAGCACTTATCAGAACAAAGGATGCTTTAAGTGTGAATCTAGGAAAAGTGGAAGTCATAAAAATTAAATGAAATGCATAAGATCAGTATGGGAGGCATTAGTGAGATGCAGTTGCCTGCTCTATAGATAATCACATTGCTTATTATGCAGAGAATGGCAAATTTAAAAGCAGAGACATCACATTTATCAAAAAAGAGGTATTCAATGTTCTCTTATTGGACAATGTTTTCTGTGATTGGATAATATTGATACCGTTGCAATGAAGATCACTTATATGGCCTTTAATCATATTTGCACAACCACTAAATTCAGTGAGGAATAAATAAAATAATTGTATCAATTTCAATCCCATCCATCTAATATTGATCAAACATGCAGTCCAAATGCATCCATAATTACTGATAATTGCAATGTCAACTTCAGAAACAAGAACCAGTAGTTGAAAAATGTGGTGTTGATGATAAAAAAGAAACTGGAGCTCATATGATAAAATCATGTAAGACCAATCCCTTCTTCATTGCAATACAGCTTGATCATGCCAGAGGACATCAAAAGATTAAATTCACTACACCAATTGGGAGGGACCATGGCAAAGCTCAATTTCATCAGCCAAAACAAACCATGTGGAAGGTACAGAAAATTAAAACAAGTGGACAAGAGCTAAACTATGACTTTGATTATAATATACCCAAATTAAGATACCAGTCAAGAACAGAATTGATGTCTTAAACACTAAATAAATGAAGACCAGCGGGTTCTGAGATGACATCATTAACAATATATGAATAAAGTCTAAGGTCATTATTAAAGACAGGAAAGAAAGAAAAGATAAAAATGGATGCTAAGAAAACTCTGAAACTTGCCCCTGAAACATATAGTAGCCAAAGTAAATGGAAGAAAATAAGAAGCAGAAAATCAGGACAGGAAAAAAAATGGAAAGGGTAACTGAACAAGACAGACTAAAGCATGATGGGAATTAGATAATCAAAAAGAAGAGCCCATCTCAAGTGGAAACAAACTGAAAGTAAAGAAAACCTTGTCTTTCAAATTTGAAGGCCTCTAAAGGTAAAATATTGAATGATGATGGGAGAAATAGTTATTGTATTAAAATTAATTGGCATTCAACCATTTCAAGAGGTAGTATAGTAGGATAACAAAATCAATGACATTGTAGGAAGAAATTCAAGCAACATTAAAGGCATTAGGAAAAAAATAGATTACCCAGAAACTGATGGAATGCCAATTGAAATGTTTTCAAAATTGAGGAAAGCATTGGAAGCATTCACTAGTCTGTGCCAAGAAATTGGGGGAAAAGCTAGCTGGCCAGCCCAATTAATGAGTCTATAATTATGTCAATTCCATATGAAAGTGACCAAAGAGATTGTGAAAATTAACAAACAAAATCATTGCTACCACATGAAAGTAAAATTTGATGAAGATAAATGCACAATATTTGTAGTAGAGCATTGAGAAGGAGTTGCCTGAATTCAAGCTAAATTCAAGAGAAAACACAAAATATGGGATATCATTGCTGACATCAGCTGAATCTTGGTTGAAAACAGAGAACGTAAGAAGATTGCTTACTTGTGCTTAGTGATTACTCAAAGATATGTGAATGTGTGAGTAACAGCAAATTATAAATAATCTTTTGAATAGTGGGAGTTCTAAACCAAAAGGCAGACTTTTGAAAAGAAAAATAAAGGTGTGTGTGTGTGTGTGTGTGTGTGTGTGTCTGTGTCTGTGTATGTGTGTGAGATGGGGGCGGTGGATACTGAGTGGTTTAAAATCAGGAACGAATGCATCCTGGTTGCCTCCTTTCACTATGCTCATTCACCTCCAGCATTAACAAATGATATGAAAAGTCAAACTATATGCAGAAGAGCACATAAGTATTGGATGGATACTTACTCACAAACTGTGATAAGAAAATGACACCATCTCACTTACTGAAATGGAAAGGACTTGGTATTCTTACTGATCAAGATCAGACTCAACTTTCTGGATTGATTATAAATCAAAGTAAAGAAAGTAAAATACCTCACAGGAATTGATAACATCCTGATAAAAGGGAAACATGTTGAAGTTCCCAAGCATCTTATTTAGATACACGATCAATACTCATGAAAGCAGTAACCAAAATATTATGCAATCTTCCATATTAGGCAAATTTGCTGCACAAGACCTATCAGGAGTATATGAAAGAGCAACTGCCACTTTGAGGATTGAGGTTCAGCTTCCCCATTCATGACATTTTCATCCATCTCATGTGCTTCTGGAAGTTGGACAGTTGATGCCTTTGAATTATGGTGTTGACCAGGAACACTGAAAGTACCTGTGATTGCCAGAACAAGAAGCAAACTGCAATGAAAGATATACTGCCGGGATGTTTCTAGAAGTGAAGATGTTGAAAATCCATCTTTTTTTCCTTGACTGTTGTGACAGTTGTGTACTCTGTTGCCAATTTGATTAAGAGTGTAGGGGTGGAATCAAGCCTGTCAAACTGGAGATAGGCAATGGTACCTCTGTGTGGGCATGGCTTTCTCTAAAAATTCTGGAAAATTTCACGATATTTCCACCATGGAGATGAGAGAGCATAAACTCAGTCCCTGGGACACATTCTACTGACAAGACAAGATGACAACATGCTGATAGAATCTTAGTCCTGGAGGAACCAGAGGAGAAGCCACATGGGTTTACCCTGATGAAACCAGAGGCCAGAGAAACTGCATGGAGACCCCTGCCAGTGCTGAGATGCTTCTACTGCCACTGGGACACAAGACTCTGCACCCACAGACCTGTGATTGTCCTGGCATCATTGCATGTACTTCATGAGTCTGATGCGGGCTAATGGATTGGTATCAGATATATGGGCTAATATAGGACTTATAGACTTGGACAGGACTTGGTTGGTATACTTTCTCAATATTACATTCCTCTTAAATATAAACCTCTTCCTTATATACATATGTGTGTTTATGAATTTGTTTTCCTAGTCTACCCAGACTAACACAGCTATGTTACCAATAGAGATCAGTATTTGGAAAAATACATTATGTTTGGTAAAGATCCCTAAAATGTGTAAAACCTAGAAAATATAGATTGACATAGCAGCTGTAACACTGGCCTCAAACATAGCAGCAGCTTTGAAGACGCTACCAGACTGATCTGTGTTTCAATTTGCTCTTGGTAGTTTCACAGTGTGGCATAGCAGTCTCTTTGGTGTCTATGATTAACAATACTCTCTATTGGTTCCGGTGGTGGTAAAGGGTATCGGTCTCAGCTAGTATCACAAGTTATGTATTTTGAATCCACCAGTAGCTCTCAGGTAGAAAGACATACGGAAAAGAACAAACCTTTTGCAAAGGTTTCTTTAAGACGAAAAAAAAATTAGAGATTATCTTGCAAATTTAGGAATACATGAAATAAGCCGTGGCATGTTCAATCACCTAATATGTATGTAAAGACTGGATAATGTATACAACAACCTAGGAAAAAGTAGTGCATTTGAATTATGGTGTTGGTGAAGAATATTGATTGTCCCGTGGACTCTTAAAAGAATAAAGAATAATGTCTTGGAAAAAATACCCTGAGAATACTCTCAAGAAGCAAAAGTTTTAAAACTTCATCTCACATAGTTCATGTTTCTGTTCAGGAAAACTAAAGAAATAAAATTATAGACATGCATATGAATATAAGGGTATGGTTTATATATGAGAGAAATAGGACATTAAGAAAGCATCCCCCCCACGAAAAAAAAAGAAAGTATCTCAACCCAGTCCAGTTCAAAGTCATAAGTCCAATCTTAACCCACATACCCGCCCATAAGTCTATAATTTCCCCTTCAGACTCACGAAATCACAGACCAGTGGGTGCAGAGTCCTGGGGCTGGCAGGGACTTCCCCATGTCTCCTCACTTCCAGGGCTCAGGGTCCATCAAGAGCATCCAGTGGTGATAGAGGCCACTCAGCACTGTCAGGAACTTGCACGTGACTTTGCCAGCTTCAGAGGTTTGGTTTCATAAGGGTAAAGGCTGTGGTAATGCAGTGGCAGTGGCTCCAGCTCCGTCAGCTCCTCGGATACTGCCATCTTGTCTTGTCTGTAATTCATCGTTTCTTAGACTGACCCCAATGATTGGGGAGATAGCTTCTCATCTCCATGAGGGAAATAACGTGAGATTTCCCAGAAGTCTCAGGAGAAAGCCAGGCCCACACAGAGACCTTATTGGCTACTCAATGACTATCTCCAGATTAACAGGCCAGACTCCACCCCTACATTTCAATCATGAAATTAACATAAGCACATGAGTGCCACAATATTATAAGGAAGAACTCTTCCCTGGGGAAGAATATCATGCTTGGTATTGGTAGACAGGAAACCACATAGATGGAGATACTCTAGAAGAGAGATTTATACCGTGTTCTAAACTTGGATTCTCAAGAGAAGAAATGTCAGGGTAAGATATGCATAAATACCTGGAGAAAGGTTTTAGATCAAGGAAACAAAACACATTGTTGTAGAAGCATGAACGTTCTAACTCTGTCAGGCATCAGTCTGGAAGACTCTCCTCACTTAAATAGACATAAGGCTAATGAACCAAGATCAGTAGGCCAGAACATAGACTTGTGACGGCAGCACATAATAAATTCTGTGTCCGAGGTAATGTGGCAACATCCTGTTGACTGTCCTGAGCTAAATCCAATAGAGTAAGCTGCTAGATCAAGTTTGAAGAGCCAGAGGTCCAGTGAGAACCCAGATGGATGATCCAGTACCAACAGACAAGCAAATTGTTTCACGGCTTCCACTGATTTTGAAAGAATGCTATACTCTCTGGAGATTTCATCATGGGGGTAACTAGTTGTTTTGTTGTTGTTGTTGTTGTTGTTGTTGTTGTTGTTGTTTTAGGTGCCATCAAATCAGTTGCAACTCATTAGGACTCTATGCACAACAAAGCAAAACAGACAGGCACAGTGCCCCCCTAACAATTTTTCCTATAATTGAGTCTATTTTTGCCCCCCTTTAATTTCCAAGACTGACACTGTTGCAGGAATAGAAAGGTGAAAAGTCAAGCACTTCTCCCAGGTCATGGCTGGTGGTTTCAAACTGCTGACCTTGCAGATCACAGTTCATTTTGTAACTACTTTACAGTCAGTGGTAACCCCCTGTGTTGATTCTGGCAGAGGAGCACTAGATAATTCAAATACCACCCTAAAAATGAGTGGCTTGAAATAAATATTTATTTTCCTAATCATTTTGTGGATCAAAGTTCAGGAAGTGCTCACCTTTTTGACTTTCTTCTGCCCTACTTGTCTTTGGATGAGGTGCTAGATGCTAACGGATTCAATTCTAAGATGTCTTCTCTCAGCTCAGTGTTCTTGTTCTAATTTCTTTACACTACACCTGGTCTCCTGTCTCCCAGGTGTGTAGTGAGGCTTTACTTGTTTACTACATGGAAATGCCAAGATAGTTTCATTGCTTCCAATAGACTGGAAAAGAAAACAGATCAAACAAATGTTACCACGAAACATTGGTTTTCATTGGCCTCATTTCATAGATCAAAGAATCATGGAAACTACAAGATTCAACAGAATGAAGAAATGGTCTATAGGCATTTGTGAGGAAGTTTACGAGAAAATGTTACAAGTCCTGTAACAAAAGGATATTCAATGGAAGCTTTTTTGGCATGCAAGTATGAAAAATACGTTTGAATATATACAAAAAGATAGCACAGCATTCACATTAGTCACTGCTGTAATCCAGGAACAGAGCATGGTATCCCTTTTATTCAATTATAAGTATCTGCTAATTAAAAATAGAAATTATTATTTATGTGTGAGAAATCTTATGATGCCATGCTCCTGGACTTATAGCAGTAAATCTTCAGAGATCAGAAACTTTTGGGAACTTGTAACTGCAGTATCTCTTCTTTAAACTTTTGTGTTTTATTCCTATAAAATTTCATTTTAATTTTCTAAATCTATTCCTACATATGATTACTGCTATTGTTAATTGTATATATTTCCCCAATTAAAGTCTAAAAATTTCAAATTATTATGTTTTGAAATTATTTACTTTGAAATTAAGCATTGCATCACTCAGGAGCCTAACAGAAAGCAGAAGGCTTTAGGGTTTAAGGGGGAGACTTAGATGGAATGATTGAGAGTCTCCGCTGAATTAAGGAAAGGACAAAAGATTGAGAAGGATAAAGAGAGTGGCAATGTAAAGAAAACATTAATACCACTAAACCCTACCAAGATGGGAACAGGAAAGTCCAGAAAAAATGTTGAGGTTTATGACATAAGGTTGCAAGCGTAACAAAATGAAGAATTGTCATTTTTATATTGGACTCATTTCCAATAACATACTTGCACCTCTATCTTACCTGCATAAAAATTGCCCTAATTACTTGCTATTCTTTTTTTGGGTGGGGGGCATCACTGCCCTCTGGTGGTGGGAAAAGGAGGCCCAGCCTTGCTCCTGGAGAGCTGCTGCTGGCTTTGAACCTCCAACCCAATGGGCCGCAGTCCTGCGCACAACCACTATACCACCAGTGCTCAGCCTTGCTATTCTAATATGTTTGCATTCACTAACCTGTATATGTTAAGGTCCAGAGATGTAACTCCCATAATCCACCATTGCAATCAACTGATTCTATATTACAGAATAAAATTGTTCCATAGAGTTCCCAAGGCTATAAATGTCTATAACTGCTGTGACAGTCAGGTACTTATGTTAATTTTATGATTGAAATGTAGGGGTAGAGTCTAGTCTGCTAATCTGTAGATAACCATTGAGTAGTCAATGAGGCCTCTATGTGGGCATGGCTTCCTCCTGAGACTTCTGAGAAATCTCACAATTTTTTCCCTCGTGTAGATGAGAAGCTATCTTCCTCAGTTGTTGGGAGTTAGTCTCAGTGACAATTAATCACGGAAAAGACAAGATGCAGCCTTCGAGAAGTTGGAGACGCCGGCAGAGAGATCACCTGGTTTGGCCCTGATGAAAGCAGACCTCTGAAGCTGGAGTGGCATGCTGTTGTTGATGGACCCTGAGCCCTGGAAGTGAGGAGCCATGGGGAGACACCCGCCAGCTCCAGAATTCTGCACCCACTGGCCTGTGACTTCATGAGTCAAAAGCAGACTTTATAGACTGCTTATAGATTTCGGGCATATGGGTTAATGTTGGACCTATGACTTTGAACTGGACTGGGCTGGGCTGCCTTCTGGGTGTCACATTCCTTTTGTATATAAACCCTTTTCCTTATGCCTATATGCGTGTCTATTGAATTTGTTCCTCTAGTCTACCCAGACTGACACAACTGCAGACTGCCACAATGACTGCCTGAAGAATGACTGTTAGTTCAAAGCCCACACCTTTTTATTAGCCAGCAAGTGTTTGACCACCAATTGGGCAACTTGGACTTGTAACTGCTTCTTGGAATTACCTATATTTTCAAAAGGGACTTAGGGTTACAAAGCATCCTTAAATATGGAGAACAGTGCACAGAAAGCTATCAGGGAATTCTGAATTATGTGTAAGAAAGCTGACTTATTTTTCTCTTTATACAGATTTTTATCAATGATAGTTTATTTCACTTTTATAACTAGCCATTGCAACCACCTGCTCTTCTATTCTTGGGGACACAACGCACTGCTCTCATTTCACAAAATCCCCTGTTCCAGGTTCAGAGAAGATACCCCTTTCTAAGAATGAAGGCACCACATTGGTTGTCTATGTTTTAATTTTGTTATTTGCCATTAGGAGAATCAGCTAACATTTTCTTACTCTCAGTCTCCAGAGTTAGGTCATAATTTGTGGAAATTCATTCATTGTCCCTATCTTCAGTGAAAAAAATCTTGAAGAGGAGAATGAGAATTGAGATTATGATAATCATCAACTTTTAGAGAAAATGTTAAATACATCACCAGTGTGTGTTTCACCTCTCTTTTTAAAAATCCTATGATGAGTTGTTTACCATGCTCTAGATTTAACCTTGTTTTAGATTCTTACTACACGCAAAATTAAAAGAGATGGGAAACCTGGAAACAATTAGAGTTCATCTTGTAAGTGATAAAGCACTTCGGGATGCTTCAATTGCTCATCTCCCACTGCTAGGCAAATAGAGTTTGAGATCTGCTTTTGTACCTCTGATTGGTATGAGTAACTAAAAGTGTAGAATTATTTAGCATACCGAACTTTAATGGTGCAGCTTCAGGATTTATTATGCAAAACATTATCTTAAAATAGTATGCCTTGTGATGTTTTTAATAGATAAAAAACTCTACGCGTTAGGAGTATTTTGTTGGAATGTATGCAGTCTTCCTGTCTCAATCATAATTGGCTTTTAGAATTTCCCTGACAGTCACATGTGCAACTTAAAATGCTACGCAATAGGATTTCCTTTCTTCCAGCTGTGATATCAGGAACATAAAATGAGAAAACATGCTATGGCTTAATCCTTCTTCCTTTCTAAAGCAACATTAGCATATCTACCTAATTTTCACAAAGCTCCATTTATTTTTAAGATCATATTGTCCCCTTTCCCCTCACTCAGCAATCTTGTGGGGCTCCATCGGCTGTAGGAAGTCTATAGGAAGCTTCCATTAACTAGATTGAGTTGCTTTTGAAACAGATGGTGCATTTTTTTTAACTTTTCATGGTGATCGAAACACCAGGCATTGTTCTAAAGTACTTTATAATTAAAACTCGATGGAAAACCTGGGAAATGTAGGTGCTATAAACCATCCATCTATGGTTGACAAGTAACACAGCAGAGGCTGTGGAGTTGATTGGCATTCCAAGGTGATACCTAAGTAAGCCTCCTTTGAACCTAGACCTTCCAATGGCAGCAGCTAATGCTCTTTACCATAAGCCTTGTAAGTAAAAATGATACTTTCGGTTATTTTTTTCCCACGGGAGACCTTTTTATTCTGTTCATCCCCGCCCCCCCATCTTTCACTTCATGATAGCTTTATTGGTCAGTCAGATATACATTTTGGAGTTTGGAGTTTGGCTGAAAAACATGGACTTCTTCTGTGTCCAAATTATCATCGGTCTTTTCTGAGGCTCCTTTTTCTTAGGCATCACATATCCATCTTGCTTACATCTGTGTTGTTTTCAGTGGGTTCCATTCTGAAATGGTTCTTGATTCTGCAATTAAATTGTGCTAATAGTTTTTTCTTGATGCTGTTTGCAGCTCTTGCCAAGGCACTAGTTTACAGAAATGACCTTTTAGGATTATTTTGACTACAGTACATGCTAGAGGAATATTGAGGCTTGAAGGCCGAGAACCCAGGCTATAGGTGGATAATAAAACACAAGTATCAACATTAAGTAGTTATTAAATAATTGTTTTCAGAATTAATTCAAATATAAAAACACCAAAAATAACCACATTCAATAATACATGATAAATATGTAATAAGGAAGAAATTTTCAGTTGTAAAATGTATATACATGGGTATATTTTAGATAAAACATAAGGAGATCTCTTATGTTAGTCTATATTGTAAAACAGTAGAGAGTTGAAGGCCAAGACACAGACATAATAGGATAATGGATGATGAAATTAAAATATGAATAAAGGCCAAAGAATAAGTCAGTCCTAGGTTATGGATCCAGCTAGTTGATGCTCACCCTTGGCAGAGATTTTATTTAGGTTCTAATTGAAGTCTGGGACACATGTGGGCACAGAGACCTTGAAGTGGGAAATGCATAATGAACTTTTACAATTCTTTTAGGAGGGGTAGAGCACTCCAAATCTGTCTTTTAGAAAGTATTCCGGACACATACGGCAAAGTTATCAAAAATCATAGGGTTGCACAGGTCCTGATGGACCAGGAACTCTTGCAGAAGAAAGATCTGTCCAGTAAACTTGTCTCATAGACAAAATTCCAGTGAGAAGACACTCTACTTAAAAGGACTAAGGATGAGAGAGCAGGACTAAGGATAGGGAACCACAATATTCTTGCAATAGTAAAATTAAATAAAATAGTGGGATCAGCATTTGGGTATAACTTTGGGGAGTGGAATGAGGAAGGGAGCATGCAGCTGGAGTGAATCCTCTTAAGCACAGGCGGCTTGGTTATCCAAAGTTCCTCAGTCTCATCAGCGATGGCTGGAGCTGTCCTGGCTGGCGTTCTAGAAATATCAGGAGAGTAAGAAAGTGAGTAGGCTTAGTAAAAAAGAGAGGAGAGTCAACCAAAGGAGAAAATGTGTTTCTAGTCTGAGATCTGTTGTGTGTGACTATTTATATTAATATCTAAATTGTTAGTAAGTATAGTCTATTGTTAAAAATAAGAAACTATTGACCCATGCTGACTGGAGTACACTGGAAATAGTTTATTAAAGTAGGAAGATATCAGAATTCTTTGAAAATATTTAACAGGAAAGGGCAACAGAAGCATTTAGATGGTAAAAAACAGAAGAGTCAGCAAGATAGAAAGAGAATAAAATTATTTTTCTTTATAGATTTATTGGCGGCTCTTACAGCTTTTATCACAATACATTGTGTCAAGCACATTTGTACATTTGTTGCCATCATCATTCTCAAAACACTTTCTACTTGAGACCTTGGTAGCAGTTCCTCATTTTTTTCCTCTCTCCCCATTTCCCCATGAACCTTTGATAATTTATGCATTATTATTATTGCTATAATTATAATATAATATAATATTGCTATAATTATAATAATAATCATACTGTCCAACATTTCCCTTCACCCACTTTTCTGTTGTCCATCCCTCAGGTTGGTGGTTACATGTAGATCCTTGTAATCAGTTTCTCATTTCTACCTCATCCTGGTAATGAGACTATCACCACTGATCCTGAAAATTCATCTGCCCTGGAGTCCCTGTGTTTCCATTTTCTATCTGTACCAGTGTACTTCCTCTGGCCAAATTTTTATGCACCTCTAAGAGGACAGAACTCTTAATGAACATTAGAACAAATCATCAGAAATTCACAGTGACCTTTTAAAGGAAAAAAAAAAACTGCCACAGAGTCAATTTTGACTCATAGACATCCTTTATAAGATTTCCAAGATTGTAAATTCTTAGGGAATCAGGATTGTTTGATCTTTCTACTGTAGAGGAATAGGACCCTCTACATTTTTAAGACATATTGTCTTGTTATTATTTAAGCAGTCATGCTATTGAAAAGCAATAGTGTGGTAGTAGTGTCTATTCTTCTCTAAATTTGCAAGTGAGGAGGGGATAGGAGATTGTCCTTCAGCATCAATCTAATACTGATTCTTATGAGAAGATTATCAAATTTTTTTCATCTTCCAAGCTTTCTCCAGTTCTGACACCAACCCTCAGCACTCTTTACTTCTCTGCTAGCTTCAGTTCACTATAAGAGCAACATAGACCATACGGCATCATTACAGTTATTAGATTTATTAAGGAATTTTCTGGTTGCAAATTCCCAGGTTACACTTCTGTAATCAACATGGCTTCCTTCCTACAGGCAATGCATGCTCCATCTCTGGGCTTTTCAGCCAGGTTGACCCCTCAGACTCTGCCCTGCTCAGGAAAATGTTGCATAGCTCTTTCCTCTCTGCCGATGCTCAGAGGTATTCCATTCCTCCAACAGACCTCAGTCTATGGGTGTTCAACTCTAGTGCTGTGGTTGGGCAAATCTAGCTCCCTAGACAAATGCACACCATTCTACAAATGACACAAAAAATTCATAATTCTGCCATCAGAGGCACTCTATTCCACCAGCAAACTTTGGCCTCAAAGGCCTCCGCTCTTGCTCCTTGGATCAGAAACAATCCTCTTGCCTTCATGCTCCCCCGCCCCCAACACCACCCCTCTGACGCTTGCCATCTCTGGTGTCACAGTTCTTTGACTTCTAGTCTCCTGACAGAGGAGGTTCAGGTGGGAATTTAAGTTCTAAAAGGAAGCACTTCTCTCCTGAAATTTTCTTTATTGACAGTGCTGAGATTCTCCCTTCTTCCTTTGAGAGAACTCATTTTAAACCTTGTAGGATGGCGAAAATGACCAATACCTACGTTTTGACTCTACATAACTTATTTGCATGGCCCAATCCCCACCAGGTATATTATTGCACTTTAAGTGTGTTCTATAATCTCTTGATGACTGGTTGAAACTGCCTCACATTTACACAGTCCTAGTGAGCTCCATCACCCAGGAACACTGATAGTGCTATGGTTTAGGCATGGCACTCCTAGCCACAAAGCCAGTGACTTGTACTCATCAGTCACTTCACTGGATAAAAATGAGGCCGCCTGCTCCTGCAAAGATCTGCAGTCTGGTAAACACTCTCTCTAGGATCATTTTCAATTGACATCAATTTGATTGCAATAGTTTAGCTGATCATTTGGTGAGATTTAAAAAACTACAGAGCTAAAATAACCATAACAAGTGATACCCCATATCATAACTATGTCCCCCACATACATAGCACACCTATTTCCCCCAGAGACCTTTCTAATATATACATATATATCTAATATGTTATTAGATATATATTAGATATATTATTCTAATATATATAGTGTGTATATATATATACACACACACACAATAAAAAAGGGCTAGCAATTCCACATATCAGTTAGTGATGTGAAATGGACACTGAATAATGAGAAATAAGCACAGAAAATATCCTGGCCAGAGTTTAGCAGTGGCAGAGATTTGAACACTCGTGGAAAGGTACACTAATTCCAGAAGAGGCATTATACTTTAAAATGCTCTAAACTTGGAAAAGTAAGCAAGGTAAGTACAGTTAATAGGTGCCACAATTATTTCAACAAATATGTATTAAGAATATGTATGTTCTTAATGTGCCTGTTATGTTGTTGATTATGATGGTATAAATAAATATATGATAAGTGAAATTTGATAGCTTATATGTATTAGGTAGATGGGAAAATGAACAATGAAGAAATACTATAAAAATGACAGAAATTTTTTAGTAAGTTCATAATATTCTTGAGTTTTTTCCTTTTTTTTCAATAATTTTATTGGGGGCTCTTACAACTCTTACAACATTCAATACATCCTTTGTATGAAGCACATTTGTACACATGTTATCATCTTCATTTCCAAATGCTTTCTACTTGAGCCCTTGGAATAAGCTCTGCTTTCCCTCTCTCTTTTTAAAATCATTCCACTGGGGGCCCATACAACTCCCATCACAATCAACACACACATCAGTTGTATGCATGCCATATTTGCATCCCTCTATATTCTATGAAGCAAAGGATGAAGAAAAGATTCTTGGGTTAAAATTCCTTAGGCTTTAAAATGATATCTTACAACATAATCAGAAATTTAAATCAGGTATCTTTTAAGATGGATGATTAATAATAGGTACTGTCCTGGATAAAGTAGGAAATTGTACTTTCATTGACCAAGAAATTCTAAAGCATGAACTTTATAAGCAAACCAACAAAATCAGATTCTGAAGTAAAAGTATGCTTAATAAACAGGTAGATACCTAACCTCACAGTGGACCTTCCAAATATTTTCTAGTGAGTGCACTTGAGATCCTGCTCTCTTGGAAAGAACTGTAATTGTATTTCATGTCTTGTTCAGTTTAAGAATCCAAGTTCTAGAACTATGCCACCAACAACTTTGCTAACACTAGCCTTCTTCCTCTCTGGGGAGAAGCAGCCACAAAAAACACATTTAAGACATGGACAACATGTAGCACCATCAGCTTTTTCTATTGAAAAGATTACTTCAAGGATGAAATATACATGTCTAAAACAGGGAAACTGAGGAGGTGATAGAAATTATTCTCTAAAGACAAGTGAATGAAAGCATCAAGGTGTTTGAACATTCATGATGATTTATTATTGATGACTCCATACTATATGTATTTAGCATGGAAAGATTTATTCTCTTTATCTAGAACATGAATGTGAGTCTGTTTTATGGTTAAGAAGGTAGAAGGGTATACCCATACTAAGGGACAGAGGTAATTCCAAGGTTATCATTCTATTTTTTTTAAAAAATATTACCAATGAATACGAATCATTGATCTTGCAAAGTTTTATCATGCAATCATTTCTATCATCAAGAAATGCCTTTGATGCCTTTGAGTTACAGAGCAATTCAAAGCGAAGCATATTGAATGTGCTACTACCAGAAGAAGAAATAAATTTGTCTTAGAAGTACAGCCAGAATGATCTTTAGCTGTAAGGATGGGCGTCTTTTGTCTCATTGACTTTGGACATGCTATCAAGGGGCCACAGATCACGTGTTTGGTAGAGAAGAGAATTGGTGAGAAGCAGGAAGACTCTCACAGAAATGGATGGACACCTTTGCTGGAACAATGGCCTCCAATGCAATAAGGACCGTGATGGTGGAGCAGGATCAAGTGACATCTTGCTCCAGCATACCTACAGTTCCTGTGAGTCTTAAAGATAACCGAAAACAACAACAATCTGTAAAACTTGAACTGAGATTAAAAAAAAAAAAGATCTTTTGGAAAAGAAGAAACCATGAGTGGTCATGAATCTGTAGAGTAAGTGAGAACAGTTGTGGGGAAGTGGAACTCTGGAGATGTCCTCTGACCTATCACCGGGGACCATCCTATGATCGTCTCTATGACTGATCCAGAGAATGACTCTGGGACTCAGCAGGGTGAGAAGTCAGAGACGATATGCCTCTCTTACTGCGATACTAATGTCACAAACGGGATGATACAAAAGTGCTAAAAGCTGAAATTGATGGGGCTTCTGTGGTCAGCAGATTACCTCTACAGGACACACGACTCAGGAGAGAAATAAGGTCTTTTTGCATGGGGAGATGATGAGATTTTGAGTAAGTTAAATTGAAGTAAATAATTTCATTAAGTGAGTGTGAGATAAATTACATGTTGGGAAACAAATGTGAACAGTTAATATTTAGAAATTTTAAGATCATACAAAGAAAAGAAGCTGATAGGGGGATGGTTTCGTCTGAAAATGGGCAAATGTCAAACTGTACACAGAAAAAGATTGGACAATTTCACTATACTTGAGGTAAAATTTATTTTTACCATTAAAATGCTAAGAAGGAAGTAGTAATAAGACAAAGTTAAGAAATCATGCTTGCAAGATCTATAATTTATGGTGATTATTAGTTTAGTAATGAGAATATATTAAAAACAAATATAAACCTCCTATAAATCAGTAATTTTACTTAATCAAATAGAGAAAATAAGAACAGTCATTTTAGAAAAGAGAAAATCAAGAAACATAAGAAAACAAGATTAGACTTATAACTTATGAAGAAAGTATTCTTTCCAGTCTGAGATAATATTTAATACCAAGCAAATTTAATAATGCTATGTGTTAAAAAGAATGTGGACAGAAAAAAAATGTGGTCAGAAACAAGCTTATACACAGTTTGATGGAGCCCCACCTAGTGCAGCCACTTAGAAAGATGTTCTTTTTCCTAGTAAAGGTGAACATAAACAAATTCTACAGCCCAGTAGTTCTACTTCTAGCTACATACTCTACGAAACCTGTGTAAGCACACTTGGCTTTATAGGACAATACTGAAAGACTTGCTGTCATTCCATGTTTACTCCATGTTTTTTTTTTATTTTAGTGGCTTTATTTAAGCTATATATTTTAATTCTCAGAGAATTTAATTTATGATATTCAATTATATATCTTTGTATTTTATTTGTTTTGTTTTACCTCCACTCCTCACCTGATGGCTTTGAAAATTTAAGCACACAATGAAACCATGGTTTTTAATCATATTAATTTTGGTTTAACCATGTATCAGTTTGTACACTGCAAATATTATTTAAATCATTGCTAAGAACTCATCAAGAGAAAAAAATTCCCTGCTTGCCTCTCTATTCTAAGTCATTATTTTCATTCTCATTATAAGGACACTTCTATCTTTAAACAGGTATCAAAAATAATGTCCAATTCCAATGTAAAAACACTAATCAAAGCTATCAGTTGTGCAATAATTCTCAAGAATAAACTAATAGTCAAATTCTTTCTAAGGAAGCTTACCAGTAGAATGAAAAATGATGTCGATGTACTTTAATTCAGTAACCAGCAGTAATTCTCATTTTGTAATGTTTACCTTTTAGTGTTAAGTCACAATATTTTCCTTGAGTGAGATATCATTGTTAAACACACCGTAGTAAGAAGTGTTGACATTTTATTGAAAACCACTCTATATTGCTAATCTGCTATGAATATTGCTATGGCAGTGGGGAAAATCTGTCAAAATGTGTTGGACTATGTTCTGTCTTGATGAAAAAGAGTAACTTTTCACAATTTAGGTTTTATTCAATTACCAATCTTTCATAACAATAAAAATAAAATAATTTTCTTTTGCCTTCTCTTGCTTGACTACTATCCATTTTTTTGAAACCCCAAAATATTAATGTCCTCAAAGAAGGGTTGCTTTTGTCCAGAAACAGGGTCAGAACCTCTAATACGTAATCTGTTACCTTCCTTTTTAATATTCCACATGGTTGGTTTATGTGCTATTCTTCCACGAATCTATTGCCAATGATGAGTAAGTACAAGTTTGTTTATGTGCTCATTTTCTATTATTTCCATCACACCTCTGTGAGCTTGAATAATTTTTAATACCACAACATTAATAGCAACCAAAGATATGCCAGTAGCTGAATGAGTAGTTATGTCTACTATATAGATATGGAAGGGAATGGAGGAGAGCAAATTTGTATAGACGAAAGCACAGTTGTGGGAATTTGTGTATACATGGTTGTATATATTGCTTATACATCTCTATTTCTAAACCCATATATAGTATAGTATATAGAGGCCATGGTTATGAAAGCTTCTAAAATATAAGCAAACACCTTCCAGGACTGAGTTAATGAGTTTGAAGACATAAGACCATAGTCATAGGGAGAATCTAGCACAATGTAGGCCATAATATTATTTATAAAGATAATGTTCTATATCCTAGTTTGGGGAGTGGTCTCTGGGCTCTTAATTAACTGGCCATCTAAAATACAATTATTGATCTCCTTCCATCTGGAGCAGAGAATGAAGAAAACTAAAGGCCTGAGAAAACAATTAACCCACCAGATTAATGGCCCACATGGAACCAAGCTTCCTTTTCCACGACACCAAAAGAAGGTGCCTTGTTACTTCTCCTGGTCACATTAACAAGGGACATGATAGAAGGCCCCAGTTAGAACAGGAAACAATGCTGAGCCATAAAGATTAACATATGTATGGATTTATGGAGACTGGAGTAATCTCTGATGTGACCAGTCTAAGATATCCTTTTAGCATGGAAGAGGAGACACTCGTTGTGATCACCTTTTAATCAAAGGGTAGAGGGACCTGCACAGTAAACAGCAGTATCAGTAAGAACTGTACTTCTTAAAATGATCAAGTATATGAGCCCATAAAGGTAAAATTTGCCTACAAGCAAAGATGAGAAGATACGGTGCCACAAAAACTGGAAGGGCATAAACTGGGGGAAACTCACAGCGAATGAAGTTGATGCCTCCTCTTAGTGAATCTATACACCAGCATGGAACGGTCCTGGTGAGTTTCCAAAACGTTCACTCTTTATAAGAGTCGAAGAGAGGCTGGTGGGTTTGAACTACTGGGCTTGTGATTAGCTGCCCAATTTGCAATCCTAACGGGGGAAACAAAAAAAGAAAAGGAAAAAAAATCCTCACTGCTATCTAGCTATGCTGACCCAAAGCCACCCCCTGTGGGTTACCTAGACTGTCACAGTTCATGGGTGTAGACAGTCCAAGCTCTCCTGCAAAGCTGTAGGTGGTCGACAGCCTGCCAAACAGGAAGAGTAGCCCGATGCCTAGCCACGATTCCAGAGCTCCTCTCTACTGGGAAACTAGGCTTGAGAATAGGGTTGAATGATGCCATTGTGAACCTAACAGCCGGTATCACAGTACCAAATTCCGTATCAGTTGTTGAATGAGAAAGTAAATGCTCTTTAACTTTCACCTAAAACACATTTAAATATATATTTTTAAATCTTAGTTTCACTCTTTTCCTAAAATATAGGGAGCTTAAGAATAAAAAGTTTGAGATCTCCAAACATTTACATCCAATAATGTATTTGTAAGCGTTTTCTAATTTTACATAAAACCTAAAGCAAACTCACTGCTATTTTGATTTTGATACATGACTCAGAAATTAACTATGAGGAGACCACACGAATGCTAAGAGGTCTACAACATTTTAGTGTTAAGATAGTTTTAAAGTGTATTCAATCACACATGCATTTCCCTGTGTACAACAGGAATCTAAATTCATTCTCAGAGTTTATATTTGCAAAATGGATACAAAATTGCAAAGAGAATTGCAAGTTTGTTCAGGGAAAGAGATAAATTGTTACTGATCAACACCAAACCCAGCTCACTACAATGGAATCCATATCATTTAGTGACCTATAAGGACAAGTAGAACTGCCTTGACATCTTAACCCTTTTTTGAAGTAGGAAGCCTAAGTGTTTCACTGCAAAAGAGTTGGCTTGCTTGAATCACTGAACTTGTGGGCAGCAGTCCAAGGCCTAGACACTGCACCATCAATTTGTGAGAAAACAGACCAAATATTTTAAGGTTCATCATCATGATGTTTTTTTTTCTGCTAAAGTTAGAATGAGTTTCATAAGCAACTATTAAAAACAGACACTACCGGAGAATCAAGAAGGAAAATGTCATGGAAAGCAGAGAGAGGTTTTATCCTCCCAACAAATGGAATTTGGTTAGGTTCTGCTTCATCAGCCAGTTGGCATCCTGGTGGTTTGGTGGTTACGCGTTGGACTGCCAGCTTCAAAGTCTGCAGTTCAAATCCACCCGCCCCTCCTTGGGAGAATGGAGCATTGTGCTTTGGAAAGAAGTAGAGTCTCAAAAAATCACAGTTGAAACTTGACCTATAGGATCACTTTGAGTTGATATCATATGATAGCAGTGAGTTTGTGGTTTTTTTTTTTTTGGATGGTGAGACAGTTCGAATGTCCAGTAATAAAAGATAGGACCTAGAAGATAGAGTTGTCATCTCATCTGCGGACTCTTTGTGAGAGGATTTCAAAATGTGTGAGGAAAGTTAATGATATTTCTCCCATGAAAATTTCAAAGTAACCACTTATATAACTTTGGGAAAAGGAAGAAGAGTTTTCATGTTTCACAATTACCCCATACCCTTCCCTTTCTGGGTTGTAATATGCAACACTATACCATAGTGTATGTCTCCCTTACAACCCTACTGAATAGAGACTGTGCTATCTCTCACTTATCTGTTAGGTTAAAGAAATCAGGAGACTGGATGTCTAAGTAGTGAATAGAGTCTAAGTTGCCAAATTGCATTAACTCATTTACTGAAATGAATTATAAATAATTCCTGAGTAACTGATAAATGCAAGGAAGAAGGGAAAGGGTATGCTCTAGGCTAAGCAACAAAAGGAATAGCAGATCAAGTACACTCAGTGATGGTATGTAAAAAAATCCTTTTGATCTAGTAACAATTACAGACAAGAAAAAGGAAAACTTAGGGAACACTTCTATGTCACATGGAGTTACTATGGGTCAGACGTGATTGATGGCCATGAGTTTGGTTTTTAAATTTCAATGATGATGTTAAGTTCCACGAAGAGGATGCCTATAAGGATTAATGATGGATTGTCATAAGATTTGTAATATCCCCCAATAAAATGAGTAATACTAATAAAAGAATCAAAACTCAAAGAAGAACCACCACTAGATAGAACAACAATAAAAACAAAACCTTAGGAAGTTCATTGTCTTGTGAAAGAAATAGCTATGCAAATATGACACGCTTTGTGATATGCATTTTGCCTAATGTTGTAAGTATACAGGTGTACTAAAGATTGGGTAGGAGTTCAAAGAAATGGTGATATATAGATACATTTTAAGATCTCATTTGATCTAACCCCTTAAAAATTGTCATACATGTTTTATTATGTACAACTTTAGGAATCTACTCCTTTCAGAAGTGAATATTATTTAAGATAAATGAAAATCAAAGTCAAAATAGTCAAAACCTTAAAAAAACAAAAACAAAAGATATTTAATTACTTCAAAGTCACTGTTCAGAACTTTTAGGGAAATTTTCTATTTTTATGCTTATTTGGTATAGACTTTAAATTTGAGTGTTTTTACCTGTGCATTTTCCTATATGCACAGAACAGTCCCTAATTTCTTTTACTGACATAACTGAAGAAAGCATTTGTGTGATTTCCATTCATTTGAGCATTTCTCCTTTCATTTATTCTCCAACTATTATCAAGTGTCATTCACATGTGTGAAATAATATTTTTCACCTAAATATATTGAACAAAGCCTGTGTATCCTGTATATTTAAAATACTGTAACCTTAATATGGGATATAAGGGAAACGTTTAGCTTATTAATAAAATCTGCATAGAGTCATTATCTCCATGGGTTTTAAACCAACAGGAATAATAAAAGGAATCCATCTTAATGTTATGTGCCAGGTATGTTCTAGGTAGTTTATATATATATATATATATATATATATATATACTCACTTATTTGTTTAAGTAGGTCCTACTATTATCAGTATTTTTAGAAATGGAGGATATTGGACTTGGGGCATTTATTTAGGTTGTCTAATGTCAATTAGTTAGTGCTTATCCTATCCTAAAATAGACAATGTTTTACTGGTTCTCAAAAACTTTGAGGCCACACTCGGTTTACATTACTAAACAATGGTACTTTTAAAACTTTCTGTGTGTTGTCAAGTAAGCATTAAGCTACTAAACATAAGATTGACAATAGACACCCACCACACCCTTCTCTGGAGAAAGAAGAGGTTGTTGGCTATTGTAATGATATACAACACCAAAAACCCTGTCCAGGGTTACTATGAGCTGGATAGCAATAGGCAGTATATCCCCTGCTCCAGGCGAAGCCTTTTTCAAAAGGTTGGTGTGATGCTGATCATCACTAAGAATAGTCAGTGATATTACAGTTGCTCCATGTCTTCTTGTTTTATGTAATAAAAAATCCAACTCCTAAAATGCTTTGATTTTAAACCTGTTTTCTCCATTAACTAAGAAAAGTGAAATAAAATATCACACAGTGTTTTGGCTTATTGTTTGTTTTATAACAGATATTTAGCTTTGCAATTGTCTGTTGGTTCCAAAATGACCCTATATATTCCTTCATCTCAGTCAAGAAAACCTGTTTTGTTTTGTTTCTTATCTAAAGGTTATTATTCTGAGAAAAAGGATAATAAGAATAGCTAGAAATAGGGTCACTAAATTATGGTCCGTGAAACATGAAACCTTCTATGTTTTCTTTTTTCTCTTTGCTACTCAAAATGCAAGTGTGTCTGTAAACTCAGAGATTAATATTTTTTCTGCGATTGTTTGTAGTAGTTGCTTTTATTCAACTAATGAAAATAGAACAAAGCAGACTGCTCAAACAACAGTGATTCAGTAGTCTTTGTAGATATTGTCTGAATCTAATTGGATTTTAATGAAATGATATTTCCTTTGTGATAAGTACATAAAATTATGTTTTTAATTAACATCACAAGGTATAAGCTATAGATACTAAGTTTCAACAGAAGTAAAATTACTTTAATATTTTTTTCATTTAAAAAAGGCAAAAATATTTGAAATTTGGTAGAAGGAGTACATAAATTACCTGAACAGTTATTAGTGCCTAAAACATTTTGTATGAGGTCTTGAATTTATTTCTTTTTAAATTGAAATGTCCAGTTGGATTTTGAAGAAACTTCCAGATTTGAAATCATGATCTTTATTTTTCTGTCCTTGACAGTGTTTCCAAAGGAATTGGAGTAAATAAATATAGTTCATCTTATAGCAATCATTTCCTTTATTATTCATGATGTGTACTGAGTTCTGAAACTATGAAAAGAGAAAAGAGAAAGGAAATACAGTAGCATAGTATGTTTCTAAGAAGCAACCTATCACTCATATGAAAGGATTATCTATTTGACTCTTAAGAGAAATACTTGATACCAGAAAATAATTCTGAGTAGGGAATAGAATTTAAAACATTCAGAGATAAGCAGAAAAGGATGTTTATAATTTGTGTAGTTTCAAATAGAATATTTAAAATAGCACTGGGAATAAAAATATAACATGCCAAACCCAAACCATTTTATTAATCTGTCAAATTAAGATCCATTGCTGTGATTCTGTTCATTGTGTTTTCATTATTCATTAGTGCATTTTATCAATGATCTGTATAGTTCTATAAAAAACAAACAATCCTCCAGTGGCCCTATAGGTAAGTTTTGGACTGTCAACCACAAGACTGGTCGTTCAAAGTCAGCTTTCACTCCATTCGGGAGTTGGGGAAATGACACTGCCTGCTTTTATAACATTTTATTGCCTCAGGAACCCTCTGTGTAGAGGTCACTATCCAGTTGAATAGCCTAGTTAACAGTGGGCTTTTTGGGGAGTCATCGCTAAGATATAATCATGTACTAATTAATCAATATTATGCCTCTTTATACAAGCATCCACTTTGGAGATTTTTTCTATTTTTTTTGAACTTTGTTTCCTTTTTAATTTTCACTTCAGCTCTTTGTATTTAAGCATTTAAGGCAGATACATATGTTTTTAAGGTGTTCTCTGATTTAGGTATTCATTATTGCCCATTAAAACATAAGAGTGCTTTTCACATTAGGGCATATCGAAATCTGAAAGTTTTCTCATGGAAATAAAATGAAGAGGATGCCTTGTATTCAACAACCCCAACAGATGGCATTCTGATTACCTCTTCGTGGTTTAACAATTCTTCCCACTCAATGTCTAAGCCATTTTGAGAAAACTAAGTGAGCATGTGGAATCAGAACTTATCATGAGCTTCCATAAGGCTGACAGACTCAAAATTTCAATTAAAGGGGACTTTCCAAATTTCTGAATCCATTGCAAATGTTTGCATCTTCATCTAGTTTCCATATAGCTGAGATTGGCACAATTACCTCTTCTTTAAACAATTTCTAATGTGAAAGAATAATAAAATGTTGCTCAACTCACATCAAAACTATTCAAATCAGTAAAATTGAATGTCGGGTATTTCAACCAACGTTGCAAATATATGGAATTTTTTCTTCTTAAAAAAATTGTGACTCAAAATATTTGTCACTTTGTAAATGTTCCTATGTGGTGGAAGTTATTTGGTTTGTTAGTTTTTTTGTTATATATGATTTTTTAGATATAACCTACATAAGGAAAAGTGTAAATATAAAGTTAGCAGCTTGAAATTTGCTGACAGGTCACTATACCTCTGTAGCCTCCTGTGAAACTGAGATATATTTCTAGAACTGTGTAGTAATCTTTTTCCTAATAACTTGCCTTCAAGAATACACTTATGATTATCATCATGGGTTAGGTTTGACTGATGTGGAATTTTATAATGGAATAATCGAATAGACCTTATTTTGTGTCTGATATCTCTTGAACTAGACATTATCTTGATTTATGTTTCAATAATTTATTGTTTATTCTTACTGAAGAGCATTTAGAGCAAGGAGCTTCATAGAAATAAGTCTTTATAAATCTATCTATTCTAATTTTGAGTAGCAGAGTCTCCATTTTCTGTTTTCTCTCAAGCTTCTTTAAACATACTTATACAAGATTTTGGAAGACAGGAGCACTCACTTCTTTGAAGTGGAAATATTAGTTGCAAGTCAGGAAATGTCCAAGGCCCAGAAAAATAATGAAAAGAGGAAAAGAACAGAGATAAGGAAGTTGTGGGGGAGCAGAATTAGAAGGGTAATAGAAGGAAAAAAGAGGATGAGTAAAGAAGCAAGAAGAGTTGTAATAGCAAGACACCAGAGACACAGTTAGCTCTCAGCTAATGGTATGTTGTGTCTACCTTAGGGGAAGTATCATGTGATTAAAGTGGCAGGAGAACCCTGAAATTCCAGCCCTAAGCCTGAGGCCCATTATGGAGGTTAACCCCAAACTCAAATTCCCCCATTATATTATCCCTCAGGGTGATGCTTTCATTTCTAGTAGATGGAAATACTCTCAGGAAGAAGCTATGTGGATATAGATAGGCCCTTAGAATACTCAAGGAAAATATAAAAAAGACAGAAATTTTATACAATCTCTCTCCCATGTGTGCACATGTACACACACACACACACACACACACACACACACACCTTTACCAAACCTACAAGGAGATAAGTGATCAGAAATAAAAGAGAAAAACTTAAACTTCCTGGAGAATTCTTAAATGTAGACAACAAAATGACTATATATGTAATACTTACAATTTTGAGCCATTTACATTCCACCACTCACACCCATGCATTTTAAAGTTTAAACTCTTACAAACATTAGAAGCATTTTAAAAATATGTACACAATTCAAAATTCACTTTTTATTTAAAATACAGTTTATTCTGAGCAGACTTCCTCTAGCAATATAGGGAGATCATTTTGATACCCAAAAAAGCAAATCTCTAAAAGACATTACATACAAGGGGATTTGGAAAGAAATGAGGGGAAAGAATTATAATATTAGTTCATTTAACACAACTGATGAAATCTTACTTCTCCCTTTTACTGAGATCAAATGATAGCAGTTCATAAGATAGCCTCTGTTACTCCACAGAGCCATGTCATTTGAGATTCAAATTTAATAAACCAGGCTCCCAACTAGAGGGAGGTGTGGATTTACATCTTCAAGTGAAAGAAAAGATACTATCACATTAATTTTGGGCAAACATTTTTAACGTGAATAGATTATTTCTTGCCTAAAATATATGCATTTGAAAACAAATTCCAAATGAAAACAAGATCCATTCAATATTCCTATCTGATGGAATACTATTCATTAAATAGAGTAATAGAGAATAGCTAGTTAAATTTTTGGAAATGTGTGTGACAAGGTGATATCCTCTTACCATACTTATTCTACCTATATACTGAGAAAACCTTCAGAGACACTAATTATATGAAAAAGAACGCTGTCCCAGGAGAGAAAGATGGGTTAACAACCTACAACATACAGATGACCCCACCCTGCTTGCTGACAATGAGGAGGACTTGAAGTACTTGCTGATGACAATCAAGGATTGCAGCCTTCAGTGTGGATTACAACTCAATATCAAGAAAGCCATAATCCTCACAGCAAGGCGAACAAGAAACATCATGGTAAATGGAGAGAAGATTAGAATTGTCAAGGATTTTCTCTTGCTTGGAACCACAATCAAGATGCTCGTGGATGCAGCAGTCTTGATATTAATAGAGCAGTTGGGTTACCCACATCTGCTGCTTAAGACATCTTAAGAGTACTGTGAAGCAGTGAACGTGCACCTGCTCCACACCATGGTACTCTCACTACATGCTAACGTTGGACATGGAATAAGGTAGATCAAAGAAGAATTGAAGGATTTGTATTGTGGTACTGGAGAAGAATATTGGAAATATCATGGATTCTTAAAAGGACAAATAAATGTGTCTCAGAGGAAATGCGATACGAGTGATCCTTAGTGGCAAGGATGGTGAGACTCGGTCTTACATGGTGTGAATACGTTTGGGGGAGTCACCAGCCTCTGAAGAAGGCAATGGTGCGTGGGAGAGTGGCAGCAAACGAAGAAGACCCTCACTGAGCTGACTTGACACAGGGCTGCAACAACAGCCTCAGACACGTGAGGCTAGCACAGGGTTGGGCAGGGTTTTACGCGGCTGTGCAGAGGCTCATTATGATTGGAACTGACTTAACAGAACCTAACAACTACTGATATAATTCAACTATATCAAAAATTTCAAATACATTGTGATGAGTGACATAAATTTCTATTAAAGTCTACATACTGGTTTAGTCTATAAAATCATTTCATGAAAAAAGCTAGAAAAGGGACAGAAGGAACATTATAGGGACAGAAAACAGATCTAATTTTATCAGTAGTAAGAGATGGGGAAGGATAGTAACTTTAAAGATCTGTATGAAAGTGGTCTGGTAGAAATGTAAATAGGCTACAATTTGAATAAAGTGGTATTTATATTAATGGATATGTTTACCTAAGCTGAACAATTAATTAGTGAATGTATTGTTTATTGTATTTGCCTCAATATACCTGACCAAAAAATTACACACAGATGAGTCTCATAAAAAGACTGTAGTCAACGAAACCAAGCAACAGTTACTAGAAGGTAGCATGAGAAGTTTAAGAATATTCCAGGAATGCAGGTTTGTATAAATATTTTAAAATAGAATGATATAGATTTTAGAATTAATGGGTTACACAAAAAATGTAGCCTCACCTTACTAGATGCAACTAAATCTTTTCATAAAATTCAACATACATTAATTTACCAAAACAGCAATTGAAATGCAGCCATATATATGTATATACACACACATATATGTGTGTGTGTGTGTGTGTGTGTGTATATATATATATATATATATATATATATATCCCTTCCTCAATCTCTTACTCCTGAGAAAAAATAGTTCTGTTTTCTTTCGCTTTGATGTTACCTTTTACATTATTTAATACAGTTAGTCTAAATTACTTAATGCAGTCAGCAAACAGGTTGGGTGCCAGTAACTCTGGGAAGAACCAGATAACTCTAAATATCTTATCTTATTGCCTATTAGTGGCTGTGGTAGTTATATACCCTATTGTCAATTTGAGACTTACAAGTGAAGGGGTAGAGGTTAGCCTACCAATCAGGTAGCAGGTGGAGGACGTCATTTGGAGGCGCTAGGGAGATACATATCTCACTGGAGGCAGGATACGTGCTCACTGCCTGGGAGACATGCCAGCTAAGAAGAAACTTAGTTACTCTAGGGCCCAAGAGCTGAAGGAGCCATCTGGAGACTCCTACCAGCACAGAGATGCTTCTACTGCCACTGGATCCACAAGACTTTCCACCCACTGGCCTGTGATCTTCCTGCATTCAGCATCTTTGCATATATTTTGTGAGTATGAAGAGGACTTTACATATTGGTACCAAACATATGGGCTGATGTCAGACTTATGGATGTGATCTGAGTTGGCGTGTTTTCTCAATATTCATTTGCTCTTGTATATAAAATTATTTCCAAACATGTATAGGTATCTAAGGATTTCTTTCTCTAGTCAACCCAGTATAAAGCTGTGGGCAAAAATTTAATTCCTGAGTCCTCAGAGACTTGCTGAGACTAAGAGTTGCTGTGGTTAGGTGCCATCTAGTAAGTTCCAACCCATATTGATCCTGTGCACATCTTGAAGTTGTATATCCCAATGACTGGGGAGATAGCTTCTCATCTCCATGAGGGAAATATTGCGACATTTCCCAGAAGTCTCAGGAGAAAGCCATGCCAACACAAAGGTCTCATTGGCTACTCTATGGCTATCTCCAGATTAGCAGGCTAGACTCCACCCCTACATCTCAATCATGAAATTTACATAAGCACATGACAACCACAGAAACCGACCTAACAATTATATAATTCTGCTTGAGGTAATTGAACCATAGAATGGTATGACATATGTATTAACTCTCAATTAATAATATATTTTAAAAAATAAAGGGTGTTATATAAAAAATAACTGATGCAAGAGTTTATAGTAAAGGTGGGAATGGGTGTGGGAAATGGGGACAGTGGGGGATTTTGAAAGCAGACAATGTAATTGGTAAGGAGGAGGTAGTACTTATCATTGATGATGATTATACAACTCATTTTCTATTTTTTTAATAAATAATTTTATTGGGGAGCTCATACAGCTATTATCATAATCCATACATATATACATTGTATGTCAAGCACATTTGTACATTTGTTGCCCTAATTATTCTCAAAACATTTGCTTACTGCTTGAGGCCTTGGTATCAGCTCCTCATTTTTCCACTCCCTCCCTACTGCCCCTCCCTCATGAACCCTTGATAATTTATAAATTATTGTCATTTTGTCATATCTTACACTGTCCAATGGTCTCCCTTCAACCACTTTCCAGTTGTCTGTATCCCAGAAGGAGGTTATTTGTAAATCCTTATAATTCATTCCCTCTTTCTACTCCACCTGCCCTCCACACTTCCAGTATCGCTACTCTCACCACTGGTCCTTAAGGGATCATCTGTATTGGATTCCCTATCTTTCTGGTTCCTATCTGTACCAGTGTACATCCTCTGTTCTAACCAGATTTGGAAGGTAGAAATGGAATCATGATACTAGGAGTGGAAGGATGGTGGTGAAGAGCTAGAAGAAAATTGTGTGTTTTGCCATTGCTATACTGCACTCTTCCCGACTGTCCCTTCTGTAAGGGGCTGTTGCATTACCAACAAATGGGCTTTGGATCCCCAATCTGCACTCCCCCTCATTTACAAGGATATAATTTTTAAATCTTTAATGCCTGATACCTGATCCCTTCAACGCTTCATGGTCACACAGGCTGGTGTGCTTCTTCCATGTGGGCTTTGTTGCTTTTGAGCTAGATGACCACTTGTTTACCTTCAACCTTTAAGACCTCAGATGCTATATCTTTTGATAACTGGGTCCCATCAGCTTTCTTCACCACTTTTGCTTATGCACACATTTGTCTTCAGAGATTGCATTAGGAACGTGATCATAATGGAAGGCCAATTTAATAGAACAACATGTTTTTGCACTGAGAAAGTACTTGAGTGGAGGCCCAATGTTCATCTGTTACCTTAATGATAACCCAATAAATATATGCATGCAGCTCTATTTCCCCAATAGCATATATGAATATATGAATATATTTACATATGTACATGTCTATATTTAGATCTCTATAAATGCCCTTTGCCTCATTTCTTTCCTCTATTTTCTTTTGCTTTCCTCTTTTCCCACTTTCATGGTCAGCCTTCCTTTGGGTTTCAGTAATTTCTCTCAGTTACATTACCCTAGAGCCATACCTACCAGGCCTCTCACACCCTCCTTGGCACTGATTTTGAATCACTCATTCCCTTATCCCGGGATTTGTCAACACCACCTCCTTTTCCCTACCTCCCCCCTCCTCTGTCCCACCAGAACTCTCCAAACAGTTGTTTTCTCCTCCAGATTGTTCATCCAGTCTATCTTATCTCGATAGACCTTAGGAGATAATAATATGCACAAAAAAAACCAATAAAAATGGGCTGAGCCCCGGTGGCATAGTGGTTGTGCGCGGGACTGCGGCCCACTCGGATGGAGGTTCAATTCCAGCAGTGGGGCTGGGCCTCCTACTTCCACCACCAGAGAGCAGTGATGCACCCCCCCCAAAAAAAAAATAAAAATGAAGATGAAGTGAAAAAAACCACAACTGCAAAAATAGTGTCCAGTAAAATATATAAGTAAAAATATAATAATAATAATAATAATAATAGAAAAGAAGAACCTATAAATTGTTCAAGGTATGTTTATTGACCTCTAGGAATGTCCTCTGATTGAGTCTGATGTGGCACCACACCCTGACTGCAAAGTCAATCCTTGGTACTCCCTACAGACTTTCATGCTCTACTCCCCCAATGCTCTGCCACAAGCCCTTAGAGTTTTACCTTGCTGTGGTAGGGTCAGACCGGGTGTAATCCCAACCATGTATCTCTAGTGCTGTCAACCCTAGGGTCATGGATCAGTGAGGGACATGTTTCTTATTGAGGCTGGCCATATGGTCCTCTCTGTATATTGACTGTTCTAAGTGGGGAGATCATCGTCAAGACTTGGTAGGCCAGGATGAGCTCCACTTTCTTTTCCTCCCCTTTCATTTTCTTCTTTTTGCTCCCATGTCCCTCTCCCAGAGTTTCAGCTTTAGTGTTTTCCTCTAAAGTAAAGTATTATGTGGAGAGGGGCAGTTGTCCATGTAACTGGGTTTGGGGCTGGACCCCAAAACCTTTCCATTGGGTCCCTACTCCATGCCTTCATGTTGCCTTCATCCTGTAACACTGGGTTTAAGACTGATACTTTTTTCCCTGTGGAGATATAAACAATAATCTCTTCTTGAATGTGTTAATACCCTGTTCCCCTGCTACACATTGCCATTCCCTCCTAGTCCTCTGTGTCAGGCAGGGTTCTCTTAGAGAAATAAAACCAGGACACTAGTAATTCTCTTTATATATTTATATATAGAGAAGGGTATATATGAAAATAAAGAAAGAGTTAACTAAACAAATTGCTCGGTGCAACTCAGTTGCGTGAGACAGAAGACCAGCCGTCCTTCAAGTCTTGAGGGCCGCTGAGTAGTCCTCTGTAGAGCAATCCAGGCTATCTGGTCACAGACAGCAAACAACAAAGCAGGTCACCAACAGTCAGCAGACGACAGAGTGCAACAGTCCCCAGCTTAAGAGACATATATCCCGGGAGTATGGCGAAGTAGGGCTTGAAGGAACCTCAACTCACAGCTACCCAGTCCACAATTAGGTGTCCCACAGGTAGTATTGCTTGGAGGTTGAGGCACAGGATGAACAAGGCAACTGTCTGGTCTGAAAATCTGAAATCAAGAGAGCAAGGGCGGGGCTCAACAAGCCTTTTCTATCTTTACCCTTCAATTGATCTTGTGTGTTCATTGGCCGTGCAGTCACCACAAACCTACCTATCATCTTTGGCCATGTTGGTACCACAGGCTTACCTAGTGTACCCTCCCTTTTAGTTTGTTACCATACGAGCTCGGGATCACAACCCATTTTACAAGAGATTTAACCATGAAAAGAAAAAAGAAAAAGAAGGAAGGAAGGTTTCTAAAATTAATTGGGGTAATGATAGAAAATTTTTTCTTGATAAGATTGAACTATTGAATTGTATAATATGAGGATTATGTACCAAACTGTCTTAAGAAGAAGAGGAAGAAGAAGAAGAAGAAGAAGAAGAAGAAGAAGAAGAAGAAGAAGAAGAAGAAGAAGAAGAAGAAATAGGAAGAAAAAGAAAGAAAAGGAACACTGCCTGGCCCTGCACTGTCCTTACAATTGTTCCTATACCTGAACCCACTGCTGCAATCATGGTGTCAGTGTAGATTGTTAATAAGCCTTCTTCCAATTCTGTTGCCACATTCATCTTCCTATAATCCAGTTCCTCTGATAATTTTCTCAGCTGACAAAATGAGCAAGAATGATGATGCATATCTTTCTGGATTTGTAACCATGTAGTCTGGTTCCCTCAAGTTGTTTCTGACACATGGCAACCATATGCACAACAGATGGATGACTGGAAGTCCTGTACCATCCTGCAAATTCTTGTGTTTGGGCCTGTGGTTGCAATCATTTGTCAGTTCATTCTATGAAAGGTCTTCCTCTTTGTTGCTGCCTTTCTACTTTACCAGGTATGATGTAATTCTCCAGGTCTCTTGCAATAGAACATCAAAAGTCCATGAGAAAAAGTCTCACCATTCTGACCTCTAAGGACCAATCTGGCCACACTTCCTCCAACAGAGACATGTTTGTTCTTGTGGAAGCCCATGAAATCATCAAGATTCTTTGCCAGCATCATAAATCAAGTGCATTGGCTCTTCATAAGACTTTAAAAAGTTTGCATGAGCCAACTTTATCATGCAGTATACTGCTTGATTTCACATTCTGTGTTTGTCTGGGTAAATTGGAGAAACAAACACACAGAAAGTCATTTATGTATAAGAAGAAGTTTTATATAAAGGGTAAGTGTACATTAAGAAAGTATCCCAACCCAGTGCTGTCAAAGCCCTTAAGTTCAGCATTAGCCCATATGTCCGGCACCAATCTGCAAAGTCCTCCTCAATTGCACAAAACACAAGCAATAAAACCGACTACAGGAAGAAAGCCAAATCAGTGAGCATGTACTAGCAGGGGTCTCCACACGGCTACCACAGCACCTAGGGCTGCATTGGTATAGGTTCACGTGGCTTCTCCTCAGGGATGTCTTGCAAGAAGTGAACCTTGCCAGTGGAAGCAGAAAACTAGCTAAAAGAGCTGCCCCTGGTGTGATCATCAGTTTATTTGAGTACCTGATTGTGAAAGTAAGACTTAAAAGAACCATATTGTTCTGTCTGCTTGTTTAGGGTCAGTAACTATTTCCTGTGGTTATCCTAAAGCCTATGTGACATTTTTCCCGACTACCAACAACCTGCCAAAGTGTATATTCCAAAGTAAAAGGTGTATATTCTCTATATATTCTGATTTCAAACAGAACACCAACAAAATAATCTTCAATACAATCCATGGTCTATGCTAATATACAAAAAGTCCATTCCTTTCTTCCTCGATTGGAGTTTATAAATTGGCTCTGCTGTTTTTGGATTTGAATCTACATTAGAAATAAGTGTCTTTGGGCTGATAAAGGTAACTCTCAATAGTAAAAAAGGCACATAAATAAAATTATATTCCACACACCACTGCAAACGAGGAAGTCTTCCAAGTATCCCCTTTAAGACTGTGTATAAATTCAGGAAAGAATGATTTTTATTCAGTACTGAATTTGTGTTCTTGACAGAAGAGAGAAAAAAGAGGAGAATGAGCTATATTAAGATTTGAAAGGACTACAAACAAACAAAAAGGCAAGGTCTTTTATTAATTCTAACAATCTGATCACTACTTAGACAATTGTGTGTAGGTGATCATCTACAGTATAAATATTGAATGACTTGTTAGAATTACTAAGAGAGCACAAGAGATTATTTTGATAGGGTTTTCAAAGAAAAGACTATTGCATCTATTTCAAATAATAACAATCCTTTATAAGATTTCCCAAACGATCATTGCTGGAGCACACAGTCTCCTCTTGGTCCAACAGAATGACTGGCAACTTTGATCAACTGACATTGAGGTTAGCTATCCAAAACCTAGCACACAGTGCCATCAATATCCCTTTCTTTGACACAAGAACTAGTTAAAAATAATTTACACTTTTACTTTTTGTGTAAGAGGACATGCATATTTAGGATAGAGGAGGCAACATAGCTTTTGCAACCTACTTCTTCAGAAATATGAAAATTAGCACACTACTTCAAAATGAAGACAGAAGAGAATCTGCAAGTATAATTACTTGATTGGGGGACTCATTTATCAGTGAATGTCATCTATATACACATATCAGCAAGCAAACTTTTATGAATATTTCTTAGAGAACTGGCTGTAGAAACAGGTCTTTGCATTGTTCTATTTCATTATGAAGCATGCAGGTTTAGCATGCAGAGATGTAGCTTTTATCACTAGGAGTAGTTAAACTTTTATGACAAAGTTCAAATAATATGAGTGCTTAAAGACTGAGTCAGTATGGTCAAGTTTTTCACACATTAAAGTTGCAAATCTCATCTTAATAATACTTATGAGACAAAAACAAAAAGCAAAACAAACCAGAAACTTGATTTTTACATAGCTGGTTCCTTCAATAAAATTTTAATCTTTTATGAATTCTCATTTATTTTTTGACAACATCTTAGTAAGCTAGGAAAGTAGCATTTCTTATACTTAGTGCCTTCAAAGAAAGAGAGAGTTACAGAAAATGAAAAACAGTTTTGGTCACTAATCATCTCCAAAGCATTGAAATTTCATAGGTGAAACTGTTTTCTATATTGTACATAAAGTAAGGTTGATGCACACAAGTAGAACTCTGTACTGAAATCCCACCTGTTTTGTTAATGCTAACAATGATTTGAAAAAGAAAACAAAAAAATATTTGATTAATCAAATAACATAATGCAGAGAGCTCAAGTGGATGTGGGGAAATAGACTTCAAATTAAAATATGTTCATTTCAGTTACAGACATTAATGAAAAGCAATATATTGGGGAAATACTTAGAATCCTAAGAGGCAATGTCATCATCCATTAACTGGAAACAGGCAAAACATTAAAAGTGTGTTTTCAGCAAAAAAACAAAAAAGAAGACATATGACTGTAGACTTCCACAGTCATTCATTAGAAGCATTGGAAAAATGCATGACATCAGGAAACAATTTATGTTAGGAAATTATTTGTTCTATAAAAACAAGGATAATTTACATTTGTAAATTATGTGTCTCCAGTATTTTAGAATGATTTCCTTCTATGACTGAAATAAGAGTTCATGTTTTACTATTTTGAAAATGGCCCCAGTATCCACAGCTTGGCTTTCAGTTTTGCAGTAAGAAATTCAACTCACTCAGTCCATGTGTTCTTCATTCTCACATATTCGACCATTGCTGTGCCCATTTTATTCTTAGCACTTAGCTCAGAGCTAGATAAACTGCTTTAATTTTGATCTGACAGTGGTGTTAAGACTTCAGCTCTAATCCTACTTATCCTTGACTTTGAATACTCTTCCAACATGTCAGTACAAAAGTAGTAAGAAAGGGAGATGGAAAGAAAAATATCTCCTATATACCAGGTACAATTCCAGTGTACCAGGGTAGTAACCGTGATCAAAAGGTGGCAGGGATAATCCCAGGGGACGTACACTGTTCTGCAGACTACATTACATACGCATACACAAATTAAACATACAAAATGTGAGTTGAGAAGATCATGGAGGAACAAAAGGGAAACAAAAGCAAAGAAGGTAGACAATAAGACTAGAGCAGGCAGACTACTGCTGTTTTAAAGAGAAAATCAGAGAGATCCTACTGCTAAAGTTGACATAAGAAAATATTTTGCAGAATTTGGTGGCCTGAGTCTTGGGTATTTGGGGCAGAAGAACATTCTAGTCATAGAGTAAGCAAGGCTGGAGAATGCTTGTGCAAGTAATGACTGTTGAGTTTGGAGAACAGGATGGTAGAGAGAAGGTTGGGTCAGAAAGGCCAGGGGAGCTTTAACCTGGCATTTGCCAATAATTATACAGACTTGACTCTTCAAATGAGATGCAAACTATTTTTAAGATTTTGCCATACTCTTGGAAAACATGTTTACAGATTTAATTAATTATGCCTTTTACTTTATTACTAGTGTTATACCTTGTAGCACCAGGCTTGATTCATATAAGATTCATGACTTCAAATAAATCTTTACAATCATCCCAAATATATTATAAATATCAAATAAAGATTTGATAACACTTTGAATCATGGAGAATTTTAAACTAAAATAATAAGATAGGATTTCAACCATTAATTTTTAAGATATTTTTCTTTAGGGAACTCATGTTTGAATTGTAGACAATAGAAAATGATATATACACAGGATATGGATATAAAAGGAAACAACCTTTCAAATCAAGAAATTATTTTTAAATGAATCATCATTTAAGTTCTTATAATTTAAAATATTTTAATTGCTCATAATCTATTCAGAAATAAAGTACCAACTGGGATTTATTGGACATTTATTACTCAATTATTTAAAAGGGAAAAAAAAGTGAAAAATTTTGTAATCAATTAAGTAGTAAGCACTTAACCATGAAATTAAACAATGAAGATTCTTTAACTATATTATTAGAAAACTATCTCAGCAAGCTGAGAATGCCTGCTGTATGTTCTTGCTGCTGTTAGCTGCTGTGGAGAGGATTTTAACATTTGATAAGGTTCTTCTAGACATAGGCTTTATAACTCCCATCAAACAACTGTTTCCTGGTCCGTCTGAGTAAGATGGTGGGAGAAAATGCTGATATGATTCAATTATACGTGATGGTTCAAAGGTTAATTGCAGTTGGAGGAAACTTGGAACTCTAAGCATGGGGATTAGTTAATTTCACAATACTACTAGATGTAAAATGAGCCACCTCTAAAGCAGAAAGGGGGATCTCGCTTCCAGTGAAAGAGATGAGCCATTGGTAGTGTACGCTGTTTGAACTCCCAAATCCCTGCCTATTTCAGTACCTTGAACCAGGACAGAGGCTTGTGACATCTGAGAAGTGGTAGCAAAAGGCAGAGCCTGAGGGAGGACGTTGGATTTCCTTTCTCCAGGAGGAAGTAACGCTGGGAGCCTGTGGGAATCAGATTGAGATACCTCCAGATACTCAACTAGGGAGCCAGGTTTACTTTCCCACTCAATAGCACCGAGTGCCTTGATGCTGCGGAGAATGGCAGAGTTGAAGTGTCCCCTGGATATTTACCCACAGTACTGAAAGAATTTTGCAACACTGACCAAGCAGAGATCACATCAAGGGCCCGTGGGCACTGCATTTGAATATTTCTGATTCTGAATTGTAACTTGTTAACTTCCCAAATGAACTTAATCATCGTGGATGTGGTCTGGGAGAATTTTATGATCATTGCAATGAATTTATGAAACCAGACGAGAACAGAGTGCTCAGAGAAGATGGGTGGTGTCAGAATTAGAAGGTTAGAAGGTAGAGGCTCACCTGAAACCTGCCTCATATAAATCTACATGTGACTGGTAAATTATATTCTCCTTTCTTCTTGTGAAGGAAAAGCAAGTCAGCTGCTGCCTTCATGCTTTTTTACATAACCCCAGGAGTCAGAACTGAACTGCCTGACCAGGTTTCTAGAACTGCAACCTTTAGAAAGCAAACTTTCAAAAGGAGAATAAAATACAATCACAACATCAATTTTCAATTTTAACTTCAGTGGTTTTGTTCTCATAACTGCTGTCCTCAGGATCTCACTTCCCAGCACCCCTTCTTTCCCTCTTCCCAGTTCCTCAGCTTATTTGGAACTCCTAGGAAGGTAAAACTGTTAACAACTAAGTTCAAGGGCCAAGAGAGCAGTGCTAAACCAAAAAGAAGAAAAGACAGAACAAGTGAGGGAAACAGCCAGCAGGAGTAAGTTCTGCTTCTCTGTTGGAGGAACAGTTTTAAGAAGAGGGGTAGGGTCACGCAGCCCCCTGAGAGACTCCACAGAGGTAGGGGCAGACAAGTTCGGCGAACCTTGATGGAGACATGTACTGGAAGCCCGCATTTTTATGTGCACACATACTGAGGCGGTGACATCGTGAACACAGCTACCAGCTGTCTCATGAGGCTTTTGGAAGGAGAATGGCTCATCACCCCAACTGGCTTCATTCTATGAAGGGAACTGCCCTCTGATAGCTCAAAGAAGTGCTGAAACTATTCTTTGGCTCTGGGCAGGTGCTGGGTGAATGTAATTTTCTTGCAGAGTGCCTAACTCATAATTGGATAGTTGCAAATGCTTCTGCTCATGATGGTGTCCATGCTGCTCCCGTGGAGACTCCTGATGAGCAGGGAACAATCTCACTGGGAACAAGGGCAGACAGCGAGCTCTGCAACCCAGACTTCATCAGGATGGTGTGGTTGTACCAGGCTTCCTTTTTCTCACCCATGCTGAGTTAAAGCTCTAGGGAAAAAGATAAATTAGAAGATATCTATCCATAATTAAAGGCAAAAGGTCAAAAGAGGAAAAAGAAAGGAGAATCCAAGTCCTGATAGACATAGAATGGTGCTAAAATAGAACCATGTCAATGCTTTATTGGTAATGGATTCTTTAAGATGACATTTACTTTTGGCACATCATGTCTGGTGAAAAGAAGTCCCTGCAAAGACTCTGGTTAAAGAAGAGCAGCTGGAAGTTTCTGCCTGTGGACCTTGATGACTGGATCATGACCACAAGTAGATTCCTGGACTGGAGGGATGATGGTGTATTCCATTCTGAAAATTGTTGTTGGTTGTAATATAGAAAGAACTGGAGAGGGGATTCTTCTTAATACCTCATGGTCATTAGGAACGTATTGTCTGAGTTATTTTTCAGGCATGTGATAACCATTCAGACGAAGAGAGACTTCAGAATGAAGACAGTGAGACAAAGTGTAAAATGGTATTTAACAGGGAATTGGGAGATGCAAGTAATTCAGTTTTCCCCTACTTTGGAATTTTAAATAAACTGTAAATGAAGAAACTAAATAATCCCAAGTTGAGATAGAAATGAGATCTATGACGTTTGGTTGAATTAACACTGAGGAATCACGGTTGTACAAATCTCTAGATAGAGTTATATGTAGTTATATATACATATGTAATTACATGTATATAGGAGAGTGTAGCTATGTAGATTGGGTTGATGCCTAGTTTACATTTAAATATCCAATGATTTGAAATAATCAAGGGGAAGTATGGTGACTTTGTTTTCATCATTGTGACTCTTTGTCCATTATTCCTGAATTCTATCTCTGGTAGGGGGAAACAGGAAAGGAACGTGTAGGAAGAACCACAGACCTCTTGAGACCTCATTGTGTAGGGGCTACACATCGAGCTACTAACTGCCACATCAGCAGTTCAAATCCACCAGCACTCCGACGACAACAGATGCATCTGATTTGCCCTCAGCAACCCTAAGGTGCACTTCTTCTCTGTCCCACAGGGTCTCTGTGAGTTGAAATTGACTCTGTCATCGTGGACAATTTTTTGCTTGTTAATTTTTAGTTGATATTTATATTTAAACTTTTAGAAGGCATAATTTTGAGGTTTCCCATTATTCTAGCAATTTGTATGTGTGTGTGATAATTGGGCTCACTCAGAAGTGAAAATGACATTTTATTAAAGTGATGGTATTCAAGAAGTACAGTTCTCAGAGAGTTCCTCATTATTACAGGCCGCCAGAGAGTTTCTCAGTACAGCAACAGCCTATGTGAATTAGCTACACCTAATAACGCTTCATAACCCCCTCGCTGTTGATGTCAGTAGACTGTCAAGTGTTTGCCAATTACATGTACTTGGATTCCTTCTTTCTGCTATTTCACTGAAGCCAAAAGATACTGGGAGCCAGAGGAGATGATATTAAGCTTTCCATCTGTGGCCACATTTGTCAAAATGCATCAAAACCACCTCACTTCTGACTCTAAGTGTCAAATGAGTATTAATCATATATTAACAGATAAACCATGTTATCTGTAAGAATAAGGTGTATCTGATTTAAAAGAAATGCTCTCTGAATCACACAGAATTTGCTGTATCTTGACATGTTTGAGATTGGCTGTGCATACATGTGATACCTTTATCACTGCATGCCAGAGTTCAATGCCATGAACTTGGATGAGTTTTGTGACAGATGGTTGCCACTCACAGCTGCTTATATCTTCAAAACTGCTAATAAACAATTGTCAAAAATGAATTTCTGATGTTTCTAAATAATTATGCCTTCTGCATCATTTGGTTATACCCTTTAATGAAACTATTTTGCCTGGAACCACACAAACTCAGGAGAGAAAAAAAAAACGTTGCACAGATCTATCTAGAAATTAACTTAAAATGAGAATACTATGTTTGAAAAGTAGATAATCTATGCTAAACATGTTCTTTTAGGGCTCATGTCCAGGGTAAAAACTTCTGCTTCATTTCCCATCTTCAAAATTAAACACAAACATGAATAGATCCATTGATCTACAGTTCTCTTCTATACGACATCAATTAATGACCTTATCTTTTAATAGTTTATAATTCTTAATATTTATGTTAAATATATGTTCCTCAGTAGCATAAAAGGATAAGAACTCAATTAATATCCAAAGCGTAGTGATTTGCCCGTAAGCACATCAAAAGAAAAAGATGAGACAAATAATTTTATTCTGAAAGTTCACAGTCTTGGTAAACGCTGTGTCACACTTCTTCCCTGCACAAATGAGTCTGAGTCAACTTGACAGCATATATACATATATAGATACCTATTTATTACACATATATTATTATATATTCACCCCTGTATACAACAATATGTGTGCATCCATAGTGTAGCCACATATATCTCTCTGTCCAGCAAGTCGCGAGGACAGGGTAAACTATCTTTTTATCTTTCTTAAACTATACATCAAGTAGGCAGCCTCAACGTTCTCCCACAGAGGAGCAGGAGAATTCAATCCATGGATCATACAGTTGCCAACTCTGTGCATAATACACTATGCCGTCAGGAAATGGTAGAGTAGATGGGTAGTGAAAAAGAGGAAGGCACATCATAAGTTAGATTGACACAGCGTCTGCAACAATGTGCTCAAACATGCAATTGCAAGGATGACATAGAACCAGGAGGAATTGTTCATAGAGTTGTTGTGAGTTGGAATTGAATAAAATGTTCATAAATTTGAATAAGATCCCTATGAATCAGAATCACCTGGACTTGACAATGCTTGACTTTAATGTTGATATATACCTACATACACAAAGGAATACAAACATTGGTGGGGAAAATTCTATTATCTCTCATATCCCATCTATCCATTAACTTTTTGAAGGCCATATGTATATGTATACACACCTTCTTTGGGGCCACATTGTTGTCATGCTGTTCATCTCTTGCTTGTGTGTTAAAAGTCCTGATGTTTTAGAAAAGAGTTACATAACTATAGATTTGGGGATTCCTTTTATCTATTACAGACATGTGAGGAGGAAAAACACGATTCCTTATTGCTATGATGGTCCAGTTGTTTCTAGAACCTAAAAATCCCAAGAGAGCAGTAAATTAAAAAAGCGATACCCATGAGTGAACAGGGAGAAACTTGAAGATAATCTGTCGTGTGAAAGCTCTAAATGGGGAGGGAACTGGAAGAGTGAGAAATATTTCTCCAAGTGATTAACTTGCAATTCAAGTAGGATCCTGTGCACAGTAACCCCGATTTTTGCATTGTCTTTTTCAATGTAGCCTATTGACTTCACTGGGAAAAGAAGTTTTCTCAAGTTGTTGGAAGTCAAATTGGTCTTTATATTTCTTAGAGTACACTTTTAACACCCCAAACCAACCATCATTTGGGTCAATTCTGAATCAAAGCAAAACAAAGAGCAAACCAGAATGGCTTTCTGGAATTTCTAAGTCTGTACATCTTCATGGGAGCCGACTGCTTCTTCTTTCTCCTGACTCCTAGTGGGTGATTTTGAAATGCCAGCTGTGTGCTTAGCAGACCATAGCTTAACTGGCTATTCCCCCAGGGATTCAGGGATATTAGTTTTGGGGTGTATCAGTACTAATAACCAAATCAATGTAGTCAGAGCATTCTTTTAAAACACATACGACCAAGCACACAAGTATAGAGTACGTTCAAATGTATTCAACTCAAATAGCTAATGTGATTTGTTTCATAGTATGCCAAGACTTGATAACTATGAAGGATATAGACTATGCTAAATAGAGAAGAGCCATAAATCAAAGTGTGGAAAAAGATAAATAAATAAAAGAAAAAAGATTAAAAAGAAATATTATGTGAGCATTTAAATAAACCAGAAAATTGTAACTCAACAGTGGAAATAAATTTCCATATAATCATAAAATGCCACTAAATATCAAACTCACTGCTTTCAAATCCTTTCAGACTCATACTGTTCCTACATAGAGTTTCTGAAGCTGTATATCTTGATAGCTTCATTTTCTTCTGCAAAGCAGAAGGGTTTGAACTGCCAAGCTTATCGACAGTGGTCCAATTCTTAACCTGACAGAACCACGCTTGACATTCATTGAACATGAGACAATTTCTCTGTCAAAACACAAATACACAAACTCATTTAACTGTAACAATCAGTTATCTAGTTTTATACATATGAAAACAAGATAAGTTTTGATTCCAGATATGGATTCTGTTGCTAATTGCCAAGTGCTGTTGGAGTGATCCAATATCTGACAATCACCGGACTATCAATGGTCACATACTGACACAAGTACTTTAGGAAAGGGTTCACCACTGTCTAGGAATGTTGAACAGATAGTTTCTCTTTGGCTCAGCAATTCCTCTCTAAGGAGTACATTCTCACAAGTCTCTCCAATACTGAGATCGGGAGACTTTAACAAGAATGCTTGTAATTGTGTGTAAGGAAGACCTCAATAATTTATCAAGGGCCAATTAAAATTGTTCTGTAGCATTTGCTTAAATACTAAAACCTGGCAAATTTAAAAGCAGTTAATTTTAGAAATATCACACTGAGAGTAAAAGGTGACATGATTTTAGAAAGGTGAGGCACAGGCATCATAGAGCTACTAGAAAACAAAAAGGGAAAAGGAAGTTCAGGATGAGATTACATTGGAATTGGGATTCTAATGTCACAAACAGTAAACTTTGAGTAAAGTCATGTTTTTTTTTTTTTGGTAATCTATTTATCATTCCCTTTCTTTTTACAAAGATAGCACTTACAGGCTTTGAAGCCATAAAAATAATAGAATTATTATTTTTTGAAGAAGGGATCACCAAAGGGAACATTGAAGGGTCTACAGAAGCAAGAGGAAAAGCATTCAGGTGCAGAGTATCATTAAGAAATTTGTGAATTAATATTTCAGAAATAATTTTATAGGGTAGTATTTGTTATTTTTTTCCTGCAGTTTCAATTTCAAATTGTATGTTCATTTCACAATAACTCCAGAATATTCCACTTTGATTTCAATATCTGGTGAGCATGAAATGTTCTAATCCACTAGGGGAGAAAGGAACTATAAATGCAAATGAAATGTGCTAAAACAAATCAAACTTGAAATTAGCCATGGATAGGAATATGAATATGACAGCTATGAGAAAAGGATCTTGGCTACCAGTTTTATTGTAAAGTTAGTAAAAATTATTATGAACTAGAACTGCTTTAATTGGTTGAGTTGGAGTTTTGGGTAGATGAAGTATAAAGTCAATGCTAGAAACATTACTTCATGTAGCATTAATTTAAGAATGCATTTGACAAACACTCGTTCAAACACACAGCTTTGGAGCATTACTTTAAATATATTTTAGCTATTTTAAAGGGGGATATCCAATAGTTATTAATTAATTAATAAGTTAATTATGTTCATTACTACTGGGTAATGCTGAGAGTCTCTCAAAGTCTGACCTATCACAATTTAATTTGATTTTCAATACTCATATTTTGAAAAGCTTTAGTTAAGAAAGCCTGGTAATGTAGGGGTTATGTGTTGGGCTGCAAATCACAATGGAATCAGTTTTATAAAATCAACCCCTCCACAAAGGAAAGACGAAGCTTTCTAATCCCATAACTCCATGACAAATAAATCTATAGCGAGTATAACTATTAATAATTAGCTAGGAATAGCTGAGAGGCAGGTTGGGCAGAAACCAAAAACTAACCACAATGATTATGAGAAGAAAATGTACTGAAATTAATCGTGGTGGTGATTGCACAACTCCTGTTATTAAGATTGCATGATTCTACTCTCTAGTGTGTTAATTATATGCCATTGAAAAAAGGCTTACAATCCTGAAAGTCTCCGGGGGCAATTCTACCTGCTCTGTAGGACTGACGGGAGTCAGCATCACCTTAATGACAGTGGGTTTAGTTTTGGTTTGGATGCTGTAGCTTTTATCCAGTGCATAGTACAGGAAATATGTTTAAAATATGTTAAATGAATCCATGGGTGTTGAAAACTCTGTTGTTTTCTGGAGAGACTACACTAGTGACATTGTATATGTCACTCTTTCTTCTAGGCTTTTCACTCTACGGAAGCCTGAAATTCACAAATTCGCTTCCCTAATCCTTTGGTGGCAGTAGGTGTGCTTTGGATAAATTGTGAGGAAATATATTTGTTTATTAATTCTATCCACTTGTGCTAGCAGTGCTGGATCAATAAGAAAAGTTAAAAATAATCCATAGATCATATATATGTATATATATAGATGATAGATAATAATGATGATAGATAGTAATGCTGATACATGATAGATAGATGATATAGATAGATACACAGAGAAAGAGAAATGAGTGTTCCGATAAGTTTGGATTGGGCATCAAGGATTTATATACCTCGATAAAAATCATAAAATTTGGTGACATTCATCAGCGGTGTTTTGGGTCTTATTTCAATAACCATATCTGGTTTGAGTGAAAAAGTGCGGCAGGGACTGCTGGTGCTGTGTGGGGCATTTAAAGGAACAAGAGTGTGGGGAGTTCAGTTGATGGCTGGACCTAACGTAGTAGGTGACACGGATTGACAAGAGAAGGGAATGAATGCAGTCAACTTAATACAAGACCTAGGTGGACAATGCCCTTACGAATTTTGCATGTCTAGCATGCTTTTACACACTGCCCAGCATATTGTTGCTGTTACTTTGTTATTAGGTATTGTTGCCACACTGAGCAAATCCCTATTAAACCTCTGGTACTCGGCTATGTCTTTTGGTCAGTCAATGTCAAATATTAACAAGAATGGTACCACAAAGGATATTATCTTTGAAATTAAAGCTAAATCTCTAACCCACTGCCCCAGTTATAGGAATCATGAAGAATAGAAAAACAAAACTGTAGATTAGCATCTCACCTGAAAACTATAATTCTTAAGTAGAGTGAGATTTTATCAAATTCTTGTGTGAGGTAATTCTGATGGTATTTGAGCAGGAGCAGGGAGAAATCTCCATTTTACCTACTCATAGCAATCAATCTCCTAATGAATGGTTATTGGACAGAGGCAGTACAACAGAGGTTGGGAGAAGGCCAAATGGAAGTTTAATGAATCCTTAAATGAAGAAGGCATTGGGGAAAGGGATTAGCAAGATTTCTTCTGATCTGGGTAGGGACTCTGAAACTGGTGTCTAAGACATCTTTTCCATGTGATCATGATCATTGGGATTTGCTGTCAATAAGTCCTTGTTTCTAAGAAATGTTACTATGACAAGCTACCACTTACCTGTCAGTTGTTATGACTAGCATGTTACTATGGTGCTAGAAGATATACCTCTAGTACTTTAAATACTAACAGGGTCATCCATGATGGGCAAGTTTCAACAGAGCTTCCAGAAAATGACAGACTAGAACAAAAGAAGAGAACATCTGTTTCTGAAAATTAGTCAATGAAAACCTTATGAACAGGAGTGGATCATTGTTGAACATTATGCTGGTAGTTTTTCAGGTTGAAAGACACCAACAATATAATTGGAGAAGTCCTGCCCCTTAAAAGTGGAGTCAACCTTTACGATGTGAATGGAGAAAAGCATTTAGCAACTTCATTTGTTGATGCAGTTCACTGCATGGCTCAGCTTCATTTGCTAACATGATTTAAAATGAGAAGGAAAAGTCATAACTGTGGCGGTCATGTGCTTATGTTAATTTCATGATTGAGATGTAGGGATGGAGTCTAGCCTGTTAATCTGAGGATAGTCATTGAGTAGCCAATGAGGCTTCTGTGTGGGCATGGCTTTCTCCTGAGACTTCTGGAAAATCTCACAATATTTCCCTCATGGAGATGAGACGCTAACTCTACAGTTGTTGGGAGTTAGTCTCAGAGATAATGAACTACGATCAAGACAATATAGCAGCGTCTGAGGAGCCGGAGGAGCCGGAGGAGAAGCCACATGGCTTCATCCTGATGGAACCAGACCTCTGAAGCTGGAGAAGTCATGTGGAGAACCCTGCCAGCACTGAGTTGCTTTTACCACCACTGGATGCTGCTGATGGATGCTGAGCCCTGGAAATGAGGAGTTATGAGGGGACCCCTGCCAGCACCTGGATTCTGCACCCACTGGCCTGTGATTTTGTGAGTCAGAAGGAAACATCACAGACTGGTTTTGGACATATGGGGTAATATCACACTTATGACTTTGAACTGGACTGGGTCGGGATGCTTTCTTAATGTTCTACTCCATGTGTATATATGTGTGTGTGTGTGTGTGTGTGTGTGTGTATGTTTGTTTCTCTAGTCTACCTGGACTAACACAATAACTATCAATTAAAAATCAGGACACAGTGGGCACAAAGTATGAACCTAGGAAAATAGGAATAATGAATAATCAAATGGAACACATAAAAAGCAATATCCTAAAAAAATGCCAATACCCTAGGTCTTTATGACCTGAGCTGGACTAGCAATGATCACCTTAAATTAAAAAATCATTTGGTTTAGTATGGAAGCAAAGTTAGATTCAAGAGAAATGCTATCACATATGTTGTTAACAAAAAAAGCATTTCAAAATCTGTCCTGAAGGACAACTCTCCTGTGAGATGATTGGTTTTTGTGCCAACTTAGCCACACATATAAGAACACATGGGTGGATTCTAACCTATGGATCTGGTCACGCCTGATGATACCTCTTTGCGGTGGAATCTTTAGCTTACCCTCAAAGTAGTAGTCACTTCCCCAACTCCTCCCAGTCCGCTGGAGTCCATATTTCTGGCAACCTAGTATCTAAGTGGCTCTGCAAATCATTGAATTTTGACCTCTTAGCTCCAACTTTACCTTCTTGCTCCATGGCCTGGCAGCTGTTAAGTCTCAAGGAGCCACCAGTTAGTGTCTGACTCATAGATTTGAGTTTGACTGGGCTGAGCTGCTTCCTTGATACAGATTATTTTTGATATAAATGCATTTCATCATATGAAATTCTTTTTATTCATTTTTGTGTGTCACTTATTTTATTTCTCTAGAAAACCCAGCCTAACACTGTCAATGATAAGAAAATATCTATATACCTACAAAGAAGATCAATTAATATTATTATTCAAATGTACACACCACAGACTAATTCCAAAGATGAATATACTAAAGATTTTACCAATCTTGGTTTTCTCAAATGGATCAAACAGGTAATCCAGGTGCACTGATAAATCATGGTGATGCAGATGCAAATATTTGAAACAAAAAAGGATATCGGTACATTTTGGTCAAATACAAAAATCAAGTCTCACGTATCAATTTACATTTTAAAGACCATTAGATAGATACATTTGTAGGCTCTCTCCCTTGAAAAGTGCGTTCCCACTATCATCTGAGATCCTTAATTGCTATATCATCAAGGTCTTTTTCTTACTCACTTTGCTGAACATTTTTGCCTAACTATATGCTTGAATATATAAATTTTCTTGATCTCAGAATTTGTAAATCCTTGGAATTTTAAGCACATTACTTACAAACTTACAAAATTTGCTCAAACTTACAATGTTTGTGGTACATGAATATTTCAGTAATGTTTTTTGAAGCATCTATAAACCAAAAGAAATACTATCTAACACATTCATTAAGTATGAGGGGAAATCCAAAGGAAACAAATATTTTTAAAGATAAATATTCATTTATTTTTCTATTATCAAACAACCTATCACCTTTAAAGCACTTACCCGTACATTTAATACATCTATCAAATCTGCAATTCCATTCTTAGAAACATTTTTCAAACTCATCTGTTTCAATGGCCTCCATCATCTCCCTCATTTTTTAATTCACCTCTTCTATAGGCCATCTAATAACTCTACTTTCATGCCCCTCTTCATTCAAGGAAACAAAAAGAAGTCACACAAAGTAAGGTCTTGTGAATCAGGTTGTGTATGTTCGGGTAAACTAGAGGAACAAATTTCATAGACACCCACATTGATATAAGGAAAAGATTTACATACAAGAGGAACAGGACATTGAGACCAGTCCAGTTCAAAGTCACAAGTCCAATATTAACCCATATGCCCGAAATCAGTCTGTGAAGTCTCCTTCCGACTCACGAAGTCACAGGTCAGTGGGTGCAGAGGCCCAGCGCTGGTAGGGGTCTCCCCATGGCTCCTCACTTCCAGGGCTCAGGGTTCAACAGCAGAAGTAACTCATCGCTGGCAGAGGTCTCCATGTGGTGCCCCAGCCTCAGAGGTCTGGCTCCATCAGGGAAAAATGGTGTGGTCTCTCCGCTGGCTCCTCCAGGTCCTTGGATGCTGCCATCTTGTCTTGTCTGTGATTCATCGTCTCTAAGACTAACTCCCAATAACTAGGGAAGATAGCTTCTCTTCTTCATGAGGGAAATATCGCAAGATTTCCCAGAAGTCTCAGGAGAAAGCCATACCCACATAGAGGCCTCATTGGCTACTCAATGGCTATCTCCAAATTAACAGGCTAGAATCCACCCCTACATTTCAATCATAAAATTATCATAAGCACATGATTGCCACACAGGTCCATGGGGTAAGAGAGGTATGTTGTTTTTTATCAAAACTGACACACTGTGATGGCTGCATGAGCAGCCAGTCCCTTGTCTATCACAAATCAGGTCTTTTTTTGTTACACATTGTTATGCAATCTTTTCTGAACATCTAAAGTAGCAGTTTTCAACCAGTGAATCACAATCCCTGTAGAGGTCAAACAATCCTTTCACATGGATTGCCTGATTCATAACAGTAGCAAAATAACAGTTATAAAGTAGCAATGAAATCCTTTTTGGCTTAGGGGAAGGGTCACCACAACATGAGGAACTGTATTAAATAGTTGCCGCATTAGGAAGGTTGAGAACCACTTCTCTAAAGAGAAAGCTTGATTAACAAACTCACAATGCATTGCAAATTGACATTTTTGTTCATTTAGGGAATTGACAGTATCTAGAATTAGCTATGTCATTAGCTATGTCATCAATTGACATTTTATCTTTTTGGAAACAAGAAGAGTACGGAAGAACACTTGAGCTTTTCCCATATTACTGTTCTTATAAGCTGTGTGTAATATCACAAGATTTTTGCAGCATTTTTCCCAAACAGTTTACAACATTTTGTGGAGGCATTCTATTCTAATAACTTGGCTATCCCAAAAACAGAGGGTCAAAGGAAAATGTTTCTGCAAAAATATTCACTGTAACCAGAGGAAATCTTTCCAGGCAAAGTCACTGAATGCAATAATTCAGGGCAAGTGCATGATGCTTGCTTTGTGGCAAAAAATGTATACTGTGAAATCTCCACCCAGGGAGGCTTCTTCCATTTTTTGGTTTGTGAAATATTGAGTAATTCTAATTCTTTTCATGGTTATACATAGTTTATTATTGTCCAAGCAGTCAATTTTTTTTTGCATAGTCAATAAAGCCTAAGTAAACATCTTTCTGCTATTCTCTGCTTTGTCATCTGATATCAACAAGGATATCTGTTGTTTCACATTGCTTCTTAATTCATCATGAACCTCTGACAGTAGTCCCTTTTCAAAATACTTCTACAAGTGTTATTGGATGAACTTAAGTAAAAATCTATATTATCAAAATTGTATAACATCAATGATACTGTTTTTTTAGTTTGAGAATTCTCTTGGGTCAACATACCTTTGGATGGGCATAAATAAGAACCTTTTCTAATCAGTTTTCCAAGAAGACCCAGAACAAAACAAAACAAAAACATGTTTTTTAGAACAAAGGGAATCAAATCAGAGACTTAAAGCCTGCCTGGAGACTATGGAACATCCTCTTCAGAGAATGGTGACAAGTCTACCAAGGAAGGGGGATGAGTCTGCCAGGGCACAGCAAAGCACCTTGATGTGTGTGTATCTCTGAGGTGCTATATCCTTGGAAGTCACCCTCAAAGTTGTGTTATATGTTCTTCCATGTTTTAGGTATATGAAACCCAGAATTGATGAACCTATAGAAACAGTATGTGGAATAAGGATTTCAGGAAGGGTGCAGTGGTGGTAGTGAGGTAAGTGGAGATGATATCAAGGTGTCCATGTAGAAAAAAAATGTTTGGAAACTGATTGTGGCAGCTATTATAGATTCTGGTGGACATGATTGTATTATGGAATAAAATGATATATGTCTTAAATCCAAACTAATAATACAATTTAAAAAGTAGGCCCTCGAGTTCATTAATATGTATTTAAATCTGCCCCTGTTAGTTATTTTTGCAGTCACTTGATAGCAGTCCTGTTATTTAATTTCATGTGTGAAATGTGACATTATTGGATTATAATGGAGAATAAATAAATGATTGACATAAAGAACAGTAAATAGTAGGGTTCAAATAGGGCCTAGATGCTAGGATGAATATATATTCATATAGCCTGGATAGTTTTCATTTGTGACTACTTTTAGCATAAACAAGAGCTCTTTTTTGCCACCCAAAATCAAACATGTGGATGTTAAAATATATTTTATCAATTACATTGGACCTCCACTGTAACTAGCCAACACTGGGAGAACAATGGCTACAACATTCACCTGGTAATCAAAAAGCTCAAGCCCAGTTGTTCTGCAGAGAAAAGCTGTGGCAGTTTGCTTCTTAAAATGTACCTGGGGCTGAACCCCGGTGGCGCTGTGGTTTTGCACGGGACTGTGACCCACTGGGTTGGAGATTCAAATCCAGCAGCAAGGCTGGGCTTCGTACACCCACCACCAGAGGGCAGTGATGCCCCCTCCCCCTCCTCCCCCAAAAAAATGTACCTGGAAAACCTGAGGGATAGTTCTACTCTTACCTGCAAGCTTGTTTTGAGTGGAAATTGACTTGCCAATGATGGATTTGGTTTGATTATCCATGACTACAATCTACTGTATAATTCTTAGCTTAAATCATTAACATAATGAGGCAAAATAAAACAAAGTGAGAAAGTATATCTTGCACTTTCCCATATGCCTAACACTAAGCTAGACATCATAGGGAATGCCTAAACATGACATGCAAATCTATCAAGTATACATGACACATATAGATGAATATCGTTTGGTGGGGTGAGGGGTGTTGAATGCACAGTGGGATTCAGATGGTGATTGTTGAGAGTTCAAGACAGAGGAAAGTTTGTGGACCATGGACTCCTACACTTTGGACTGCTAACCCTCAGGAGATAGATGGGGCTTTCAATTCCTGTAAAGAGTTACAAACTCAGAAACTCAGAAGGGCAGCTCTGTCCTATCCTATGGGGTTAATGAGTTGACACAGAATCAGTGGCAGAAAGTTTGCTTTGTTTGTTTGTTCGTTTTAGTAAATGGGAAAGGAAATGTAAAGGGAACCAAAGCTATAAACCCACACTCTGCTTGAGAAAAAAAAATAGAAAGATAATCCTTAACTAATTATTGGCTTACTTTCCAAGAAGAGATATCGGTCCAAATCACTTGTTCATTTTATTTTAGTTTTATATTACAAACATTTCTCAAATTTCAATTAGTCTGAATGATAATAAGGAACATGAACTGGAAAACAGGAAAGCATTGTCCAGGGTCTTAAACAGGTAAAAAAAATAATTTTACCCAAGGAGGGTTGTTGAAAATTGCATTTATTTGCTTTTCACTTAAATTAGTCAATATTGTTTGTTTACAATTGAAAGACTGGAAAAGAATTGACCTGTTTGAGTGACAGTGTAGATGAAGGATGAGCAATTTCTGTGTACCAGAAGGATGAAGACAGTATTCCTGCAAGAAGTAGAGACCGAATACTCTATAGAAATGAGCAGGTCGGCCTGCGCCCCGGTGGCATAGTGGTTGTGTGTGGGACTCCGGCCCACTGGGACGGAGGTTCAATTCCAGCAGTGGGGCTAGGCCTCCTACTCCCACCACCGGAGAGCAGTGATGTCCAAAAAAAAAAAAAAGAAAGAAAGAAATGAGCAGGTGGTGAGTTGATTTTTTTGTGCTTTGAACAGGTGATCGGCAGAATACAGCTTAATAAAATACCAAACCAAACTCGATGCCATTGGGCCGATGCTGACTCGTAACAGCACTACAGATTCAACAGAAGAAGAGAAAGACCCTCCAAGAGATAGGTTGACACCTTTGCTACAGCGATGGGGCTCAGGCCTAGCAATTAGGAAGATGTTAAGGGACTCTGCAGTGTCTTATTATGTTTTCTCATTGTCTTTATGGGTTGGAACTGACTCAACACCATTAATAATGGCATTGCAGATGATGTTTCCTTATAACGAATGTTTCTCTCTCAGATGCTGGACAGTTTGAACATTGGTGTTAAAAAAATTAAAGTAAAATTCTGTAACTCCTATTGGATTGTTTAACAAATTTTATTTAGCGGTCCCAAATATTGTAGAAGTAAAGAGAGATTACGTTGGCAGTGTGAGATGCTTATTTTTGAGCATTAATTTGTGAATGGCTTATGTATAAGATGTGAGACTTGTCTAAGAGCTACGATTTCATATCCATGTCATTATTCAGCTGTACATGATTTATTACAATTACCTTTATTATGCTTCCCAAGTACTGCATTTTTAACAAACTAAAAATTTGTGACAACTCTCCGTTGAGTTAGTCTCAGTGACATTTTTCCAAAAGCCTATCTTTACATCATCTCTCTGTGCCACATTTTAGTAGTTCTCACATTATTTCATATTGCTTTTGCATACTTAGTAGACTACAATACATTGTAAGCACAACCCCTATATGCTCAGGGAAAGGAGATCATTTGTGTGACTTATTTTATTGTGATGTTCACTTTACTGTGGTGGTCTGGAATATTTCTTAAATATGCCTACATGTTCCTATCTTGCACATTAAATATGGGTCTGGGATATGCCATTATTGGCATGTTTTTTCCTCAAAGGCTGGAATACACAGATAGCCACATATGCAAAAAAAAATTAGTATTTATGAGTAGGATACTGGGTTTTAAAAAAGGAAGAAATGAATAGATAACACGTGTCCTCTCATAATGTTATTCCCTTTTCTCACGTGGCAGGTTCTGAATCAGGCAGGATTTGTGAGCCTGATACTTGGCTGTCAATAGCTCTATGAGAGAATAAATATGAACTGCAGACAATCTGCATTTTACTTTTAGTAATTCACTTGATTCAATATGCCGCTTAAAGTCACCCACTTCCTCATTTTCAGTTCCTGGATTTATAAATTTTTTGAGCTCTAGCATGCCTACTTGTCTGAGTCATCATTATAACCAAGATAACCAGGGCAGACCTGTTGCCCACAGTTTGATGATGATGCTTAACAAGCCCACAGGACAGGTTAGACATGCCCGTCGTCGAGTCTCTGAGGCCATAACTCTTACAGAGGAAGACCGATACATCTTTCTTGGCCCTGTGAAGCAGTCAGTGGATTCCAATGACTGAACTTTCAGTTGGCAGCGAAATGTTTAACTACTGAGTCTCCAGTTCTCATTCAGTTAGGTTTCTGGTTCTTGCTTTGCCACACTGAAAGAATTCACATTGCCGAAGGACTTTTGTCAAACGCAAGTGACTTTTATGGGAGAGCGGGCACGTTTCAGGTGTTAGCCTCAGAATGTACATACCATCCCTGGAGAGTGTGCACCGCCTCATAGGGGTGCTGTGATAGAATTCACCAGTGAAAATAGCAGCTTCAGAGCAGCATGGAAAAGCATGTGGCAGCATTACTGGCAGAGGAGAGAGGAACCTGATTGCAGAGTCAAGAGCAGGAAATCTAAAGAGAGTAAGAGAACGCAGCCTTATGCACAGAGCTTCCAGGAGAGAGTTCCACCGTCCTACAGAGCCCACCTGGAAGAAGAAGGTGGCACTTAGCCCCGCTTTCTCCTCCCCTCTCTCCACTGCCTGGGAAGGCATGGTTGAAGGCATTAGCTGATTTTATTGGCAAAGTTTAGGTGAGCCTGAGAGAGGTCATGACACCGGTGTCTTTTCTGTGAGCCCAGGTGGACCGCCCATCTGGGTCAAGGTAACTTTTGTCAGTGCACGCCCACCTTGGATTCCCCATTACTTTCTAATTAGAGTGCCTGATAGCTTTACAAACCTTTTATAGTGCCATGGACAACTTATTTACACTACAGTGGGCATCTGAGGAAGACAATCGCCTTTATCCCTAGCCTAGCCATTTTTCAACTTCATAGCCAAAGAACTGTGAAGAAAAAAATGAAGTCAGATAAAGAACATTCTTCTTTTTAATTATTATTATTTACTATATTCTTCTGGGCTAGGAAATTTAGGTTTATTTTTTTAACTTGAAAGTGTATTTTGAATAGAAGCCTAAAATGTGGGCATCATTTTCATTACTTGTCTGCAATTTCTATATCCTATATATGGTTCGGGTAATTATGCCAAAGATTTTCCTTTCTCCATCTGCTAACCTAATCAAACATTTGCTTTGCTAAAACAAAGACTGGGCCAGGAAAGTTTTTTTTTTCTTTCTCTCTTTTCCTTCTACTCCAATTGCCACTTGAAACCCAAGCTTTGGTCTCTCCTGGATCATTTGAATACTTCATTTAAGGTTGGCACTTCCCCTAATTCATTGATCCTGAGTGCTTTAAAAAAATACACTGCATCCTTATATGAAGCAGGGTTTCAATTTCTGAAACAAAGGCTGCAACTGGGCTTAATACAACTCATGGTACATGCCAAATTTCATGCTATAATGGGTCAGGTTGGCACTATTTGGTTTTGTCATGGATGAAAGAGGTTCCTGAAGTACCCCATCAAGGATACAATTGTTTCTAAGTTTCAGAGCTGAATGCTTCATTAAATACTGGGACATATGGCTTAACAGGGTTTCCATTCACGAACTTAATATTTAGAGACCAAATTCTGACACAAGCACCTTGATGCCCCCCTCAGGTCTCCACAATTAGCCACATTTGCTAATCTATCCATACACATCTCACTAGACAGAGAAGAATTCAGGGTTTTCATTTACTAATCACCCAGTTGGATGGGGGTGGTGGGAGGAGGTGGGGGGGGATGCTAATCATCTACAGACATCTGTAATGACCCTTGGATAAAACCAAGGAAAGCTAAATCAAAGCTTTGACAAGGGCAGGAGAGCGGAAACAGAAGCCCTAATTGTGGCCATGTGAAGTGCACTTTCCCCTTTTTATCTGTTGTGGTAGCATTGCACAATTCTACATAAAGTAACTCTTATGAACAGAACCAAAATGACTTTTTCCATTTTTTTAGGACAGATCATCAGATACATGTGTGAACTATGTGGAGAGGAGCCCACATTATGGTGCAAATGCTGCTGACAAAAGGATTGGGGCAAGCTTTTGCCAGCTAAATTTGGCTAACCTGCCCCAAGCCTATTGTCGGGCAGCCATGCCTCACTGAGTTCTCTCCCACTTTGTTGTCCTGCTTCCTCTTTCTGGTTAAGTGAACCTCAAAACAATGACAAAGAAATATGCACTGAGTCACATATTCTAAGACCTAGACTGTACTCTCCTCAAATCAAAATAACGGCATTTTAAATCTTGAATTTCCCACATTTTCTTTGGAAAAGCCCCTCTTCATTCTCTCTGAATCTGTCTCAGTCCAGGCAGTTTTGCGAAGGGGGAGAGCTTTGCCGGACTCGGCCACTTTAGCACTTGAAAGAGTAAGATGAACCGAAGGAGCCCAAGGTAAGAGTGCCTCCTTGCAGGATTTTCACTGTGTGTTTCTTTGCTTGCAATGATTTCAGTTTTCTTCAACAAGAGGACTGTGTTTCATTTCATTGTTGTGCCAAGTAGACGCTTCTCGTGGCAACTCATAAAGACTGAAGACTAGACAGGAAAAAGAAAACTAAATTTGATGTCACTTCACTTAGAAAACAAAGTGACAGCCCAGAGATTTTGCTCTTAAACAAAATATATGCAATTAAAGTATAAGATGTCAATGTCTTCTCCAAAAAAAATAGAAAGAGAGAGAGACAGAGGAATACATACATTATAGACACTGACAGGGAACTAGAAAATAGTTCTGAGCTACATTATCCTAAATAATGGGAAAATCAGGTCAATAATTACCTTTAGAATTTAAAAATCTCAAGAACGTTTTAGTAAACTATTTTTGAGGATGACACTTCCTTATGCGATCTTATAAAAATAAAGTAAAAGCATTTACCATAGCCTAAACAAGCTTGGTCTAAAATTGTCAAAAGTTGTCAATTCACTTTTATCCATTGTGCTCTGCTGAATTTTTCCCTCTTATAATTAAATAGCCTTTATATGTAAACAGTATAAAACATCTAGTTTAGAAGGTCTTCTCCAAAGACCAACTAAACTTTAGCAGGTTAATTTTTGTTCTTTTTTATTTTTAGTAAAACATATTCAGACCACTTAGAAGAGAGGGCTGACATTTAAGGTGCCTCATAATGGACCTTCCTAGAGTTGTGTCCTTGAGATGGGATCTAATGGAATGAGAGATCTTTTTGTTTTTCTCTTCCCACAGTCAGTTCTCTGATTTCAGTCTTCCAAATTCTGTAGCACTTTTTTCTTGCTAGATAAAGGCAAAGCAAACTTTGTTGAAAGTACTTTCTAAAAGCTACCAGTCAATAATGTAGTGATACTCCCTACATGGTCTTGACAGCTCCCCACATTGTCCCTTACTGTTTTTCAGCCTTAGCTTTTCTCAGCAGGCATCTATCAGCATAAGTCCTGATATAGTAGTGTTTTACCATCTCCAGGAAATGCAAAGCTTCATTGATTTCTCCTGCTCGCTTTGCTTTTCTTAGCTTCTTACATACAGGTAATTGGTGTTCTTAGGTGAAGTAACACTTGTGTTCAAAATATTTTACCTTTATAGGTGGTCCACCCATGCATCCTTCTAGAAATGGACACAGCACAGAAATAAAATTAATAATAAGTTTTTAAAGGGCTGTTTAGAATGTTTTTTAATCATAGGAGAATGAAGACTTAAAAAAAAATTTCAGAATTTAATTTTGTACCAAGTTGTTTTGCTTTCCTTGAAACAGATACATTGTGAAAATTGATACCAAGGGTTATAAGTACATCATCTTAATAAAAAGTGTGACATCCAATGTGATCAATTTCTTTCATTTTTTTGAGAGTTATGAGTCCAAATGTCTCAGTATCACCATGTTGATAGTCTAAGTAAAAGGAGAATCAAATTGCTTCAAATAGCATTTGCTCATTTCTCTCTTAGGACAGTACTTTTATGTTGAAGTAAAAAGTACAGGTGACTTTCTGGTGTGCTTTGAACTCAGAGTTCTAGTCATAAATTGATTCTTAAAAACTGCCATAAATCACAAAGCATAAAAGTTATAATTGAGTAGATATGATGGTGGTAGTTATAAATTGAATAGTTATAAATAAATTACAATTGAATAGAATTAATGGTAGTGCAGGTATTCACAAATGCATAATCGATATGTCTTTTACTGTACATATGGATATATAAAGATTTTTCTCATTCTCTGGTGATTGAATGTAAATAAGCAACAGGTCAGTTAAGTTGACACAAATTCATGACCTTCATTGTTTAAAGAGTAGATTAAGAACTGTCCTGGTAACCCTCATAATAACACTATGAAAAGATTTCAGAAAAGTTTGGAATACCCTGAAATATATGCAATTTCCACAAATGTCATGTGCTTTAAGTTTTAATATATTTTCTAAATGAGCAAAAGCATAAATAATTTATGCTCCATTTCCAATACTTCATTATAATTTTTGTCAGAATTTTACATTTATGTCAGAGTTCAATTAAATTGAGTGTAAAGGAAGAAATTGATGAAGGAATTCAGAATTGTAATTGATGTGTAATGAGAAAAAGTATAAAAATTATTGGAAATAAAAATAATAGGAAGTAATACTCATGGTACTGGACATGTTCAAGCTGTACCCAGAACTCCTATGACAGCTTGCTTAGTTCAGGTCTTAATCCCACTCACTGTCATCCTTAGAATAACTAACTTTCTTCAACTACATTTTCAGATATTATTTTAAAAGATCAGCAACTTTAAAACTGGTATTTATTTTCTACTATATTCTATTAATGGAATGTATTTAGTAGACTATCAAATTAATGTTTTCTATTTTAAGGACTTGAATTATGTTAAGGTAAGAGACTAGTTCTGAAAACTACTTGTCTAATTAAATTTTATAGATAAATGTATATTGATACATGGGTATGAATGATGTCTTATTTATTAAATAATATATCATAAACTGTTTATATATATCACTATGTTTATTTATTGATATTGGTATCTTTTCCAAGTTTCCAAAACAAATTTCCTAAGGTTGTGTTAATGATTAAACACAAGGTAAATTGCTAAGGATCACCTCTTTAAATTTGCTTATATTGGAGCATTCTCTTTGGGATTAAAATTAATCTAGAATAAATAAAGATATCTGCTGGATTTTTATGTCATGATTTTTATGTAGTTTTCTATGATTTTTATTAATTAATATCTTCTCATAAATTGTAGGGTTCTATCTTCTTTATTGATTGTATAAGGTTTATGTGTATTTACTATAGGAAATACATATAATATTTATATTAACTTTTATGTTTCTTACTAATCTCATATTTAAATGTCCATATATTATATTAACATTTTAGTATTCATAATTTTAGTAGAACATTCTATTTATGCACAGGCTTAAATTGTATAAGTGAGTGGTGTCACAAAATTTAAAAAGTTTCCTAAACTTTGATATTTCTGTTATTGATTATGTGTTTTAGTTATTACACTATTTTCAATACCACATAGTCTTAGTTTGGGGTTCAAATATTCATCTTAGCATATCAGTGAAAAACAATCAGTAGAGTTTATCCGTCTCTACCACCTATGTACATCTACATAAATATGCACATATGCCTTTCAATAACTAGAACCTTATTTTTAAGTAAGGGACTTAGATGTTTAATACTTACAGAAAATTAATTTTTGTTTCAAGGAACCTGGCTTTCGCAACTTTCAGCTTTCATATGTAGTTTGTCTTTCAAAGAAGTCTTACTATATGTAGTCTTTAAATGCTCTAATTTATTTTCCTTTGACCTATTGTTCATGTATTTTATTCAATTTACTTTTATAATTATTTTATAATTAAAACTATTCTTACTCTATGTGCAAGTGTTATAACTGAAGCGGAGCAAACACTGACTCAAAGAACAACATTAACTTTGGACTGAAACTAATCATAAAACATTATAATCCTGAAGCATGACTCCCAAGGAGGTTATTACAGAATGAATAAGTTGATTATGATGGAAATTTTTGTCCTGGTGTCATTCTGGTCCTCACTTGCAAAACCTGCAATAGAAGTTCGCTGGCACTCATGTTCTCCAATATTCGCCGGTGTTACAATTCACAATTGCAGTCTCAACAGTGATAGTAACATTTAAATGAAATTGTTCTACATAATCTCATGATATATGAAAGAGATTAAAATAATTGAATTGCTTTAATATATCCCATTAGTGTTGGAGATATCTTGATTCACATTTCTTTTGAAACCATGAAAAGGGTAGTTCTGTCCTTACAAAGCACCATTTCCTGGAGTTGGGGGTGGGGTGGACTAAGCCAAGCTGGAGAAAGAAAGAGATGGAGAGAGGTGGAGAGCCAGAACAGCAGAGGTGGATCTTAGAAAAAAGGAACACAGTGGCATCCCTCATGCTTTTTAAAAGAACTTGTGGGTTTGAATGAAGAGCAGTCTTATAAAATACAAACCTCAAAATCTAAAGAGCTAATTTTTAAAATAATAAGTAGTTGCCTTATTGATTACTTTCTGCGTTTAAAATTTTCCAAATAGAAGACACAAACATGTACATGAATTGGCAAGTCCAGAGGTATTCAGTGGTGTATTTGGACAGTATTTAGGACAGCCACAGTGGCAAGTGCTTTATTAAAAAAAAAAAAAAAAGATCGGGGGGTGGAGTTTTAGGATAGCAGTCAAGTCTTTTTTTACAAAGCTTTATTAAATTAAATAACAATACAATCCTACTATAATTTAATGTTATAATGAAATCACTACAGAAATATTAGAATTTCATTGATTATATGGTAGCAAAAAAGGCAAGACATGACAAATGAAAAAAATGAATAAATTGTGGGCCTTATCTAATGTTGTGGACATAAAGATACATGATTAGCCTTTGGTAGGTGACTCTCTTTTTGCTTGACCATGTAAGGCTCTCGGTGGCTTTTCACTGGTAGGATCTGGTCTCATTTCCAAACTAAGGACTCTGCCTTGAGAAGCTCTGAAAAATCTGGCCTGATCCAAACTTCAAATAACAGGAAGATACCCCCAAGCCCAATAGATCACATTAATGCCTATCATAAACACATTATGTGTGAATGTGCCCAATTATCTTTGGAAGGAATTTCTATTTCTAATTCTATTCATTCCTCACATGGCAAAATGCAAAGTTATTTTAAAATCCAGCCTCTATATGATGAGGCACACAATCTTTTCAGTGAATTCATTCTTGACTTTAAAATTATTTCTTTGAATAGGAAACTTTTATAGGAAAAAAATGTACTCAGTAGGCGAACTCAATTAAGAAAACTTTTGCCATGAATTTTGGTCTAATTGATTATGCAGCATTTTGGCTGCGATGAGTAAATGATTTTCAGTAAGGCTTCATGTTTCCATGACTTCTTCCAGTAATATGAACAGGACAGAAAGTCCACATGTTCTTTCATTGGGCAATAATACATTTACATGACATTTTGAAACATGACAGTTTTACTACTACTGAAGCAGATTTTTATTTTCAATCAATTCAGACAAAAATTGAGCTTATGATGTGCAAAATGTACACAAAATGTATTATTATAAATCTGTGATATTGCCACTTACCTTAGCAGTCTTGATTCCCCTTCATCATGGCAGTTGCCTGGGACTTAGAGCCATTGAAACTATAAAATACCTATGGGACATATTCCAGTACCGTACATTAAATTTGAGGATTTTACATGTGATAAAGTATGTCAGTGTTGCTTACAGGGAATTCCAGTGATACCTCAGCTTTCTTGGACTTATTATAAATCCTTTGTTGGAATTATTGTGGCTGGTTCAATAATTCAGATTAGCCCTCATGTTTATTAATGCACTACATCTGTGCAAACAACATGTCAAGCAGAGAGTTTATTGTAATTGCCTGAGCAAACAGAACCTGAAAGAAGCAATTTCCAGTTACAATGTGCTATGACAAGTAATGAGGTAATTGGCATTCTGTCCTGATTACTTCCACCTTCTTTTTCATCAGGTCTATATTGTGTGTGATAGATAGTTTTATAAGAAATGAAGGTGTTTGATAATATGGTTCGCTGCTGCTTAAGGTTAGTGATTAAAGACAATCATCATTTTCTCTCAGAGATCTTATTAGCTTTAACATTATTTATTCATATGTGTAAGAATGTGCCCAGGACTCATCTTCTCGGTGCATTGCATGCTGTTAAAATGTAAACGCAACTGCCAGCGAGTAAATGCAAAACATGTTCTAGGTTTCCAAGGATGGTGGAACTCAGTAAACTTTCTTTTTGCAAATGAAATCTATGCATTAACAGTGTGGGTTGGATTAATGGCTTCATGCTTGCATCTGGAGCCAACGTTCACCTGCTTTGGAATAACAGAAGCAGCATGATGTGTAAGGGCGGGATGGTAATGGGGTGCTGAGTCCTCACTTTCAGGATTTTACAACTTTCTATAAACATCACCCTTTGCTTGCAGCCTGCAGTGAGGAAAAAGATGGAATGCATCATGTTTCTAGACACACTTTAAAGGACTTAGAAAGTTGAGGCTCACAAATGAGGAAAAGAACCAGGCAAATAAGCAGAAGTTATTTTGCAGGCAAAGGAAAACAAACAAGTAGCAACAACAAATACAAAGTTCTGATTTTATTCCATTGGTACTTTCCTTCCTCAACATCCACACTTCATTTTGGACATTTCCAATCCAGGGCAGCAAAGCCAGGGGAGCCCAGTAAGTTTAGGTGAATAATTAACTTAAGAATCACCCATGCTCACTAACTTTTGTTTCATTCTCTCATTTTTATGCTGACTTTTGCCTTGTGCCAATCAAATAAATTCTCAGCACCTTCCATGCCTGAACCTAAGACCCTTCGATGATCACTTGCCCTCTACATACTCCAAGCCTCTGTCTTTCTCATCTTCATACTCCCTTCTTATCAAGAAGAACACTAGAAACGACACATTGGTAAGAATTATATTTAATTGGCATCTCTACTGCTGTGGGTTACCCATTAAATGTCAACCAGAAGGTTGGGGCTATGAGTCCTGCAGCTTCTCTGAGGGAGAAAGAAGAGATTATGTGCTCTGCTAGAAATTTACAGTTAGTAAAATCGAAAAAATAAAAAAAATATATCACTATGAGCTAAATTCCACCTGGTGCACCAAAGGGTTAGAATCTGTATAATCTAGCAGTAAGAGAGAGACCTTATACTCGGGATTGCAATACCTGCACTTAAATTTCAATTCTATGAGGCACGTGTTATGAGAATTTAGTGGGCTCATCAGGTTTTCAGTCTCCAACAATGCTATATTTTTAATCATAAGGCTTTGGGTAACTAATTCTTTAGAAGTGGACAGCTTATTTCTTCTTCATAGTCTGTTCTTATCTAGAAACTCTGCAGAAACCTATTCACTGATCTTTACAATAACCAGCTGCATGGCTCCCAGTGTCACACTAGCATGCAAGCCACTGTAGCAAGACCAACAGGCAGACCAATGGCAGCTTGTCTTGATCATATGTCCTTAGGACAGATGGTCCCAGGAAAAGGATGGCCTGCCAGGTAAGGTAAGAGGACAGTGAACAGGAGGAAGATCCTCAACAATGTGGACGTACCTTGAGGCTGCAGCAATGGGCTTACACACCACACTAGGGATGCGGAAGGTTGAGGACTGGGCGGTGCTGCTCTCTGCTGTACATTTGATTTGGGTCAGGCTCAAAAGCACCTCAGGGCAGTCAAATCTAAACATCGCTCTACTTTCTCTTGTACCACCTCAAAAATAACTGACTTGTCACATAGACTGTGTGAGAATCATTCATAAGTCTCTTCGAAGGGAGCCTGACATACATAGGGATTTATTTGGCACTTCACTCATAAGTAACTATAAATAGCCTGCTTGTTGTTAGGTGTCACCTCATGGGTTCTTACCTATAGCGACCTTTGCACAGCAGAATTAAATGCACCACCCTCATAATCATTTGTGGGCTTGAGCCCATTGTCGCAGTTGCTGTGTCATTCCATCCCCTTGAGGGCATTCCTCTTTTTCAATGTCCCTCTAATTTAGCAAACATGACATTCTTTTCCAGGGACTGGTCTTTCTCCACACTAGAGCCAAAGTATGTTAAACCGAAGTCTCACCATCTTTGCCTCTACGGAGCACTCTGGCCATAGTTCTTCCCAGGCAGATTTGTCTGTCTTTTAGCTGTCCTTTCAATAGTCTTCTCCAGTTCTAATGCATGGGCCCTTCTTCAGTCTTCTTTATTCAACGTCCAACTTTCTCATGCGCGGCAATTGAAAATACGATAGCCCAGGTAAGGTGCACTTTAATCCTCAAAGTAACATCCTTAATTTTCAATTCTCTAAGGAGTTCTTTTACAGCAGTTCTTGTATACGGTACTTTACTTTCCCCAAACAACCCACTTTCTCTAATATTAGTAAACCAAGAAATTATATGTAGGAAAGGACCATGCATTTGTCAAAAGTTGGGGTTTTGAATGCCCACAGTCCTAAATGTTGTTAATAAGAAGTAGAATAAAAGTGGAAAAGTGAAGATACTCCCAAAAGAAATAATTAAATCTCAATATTTTCTTTCCCATTGAGGCCCCAAAAGGGCATTCAAGCTCTCAGAAACTAAATGAGGCATCTGACTACCAATGAAACCAGAGAGAAGCCTTCAGAAGCTCATACCTGACCACTGAGGAAAACCTCTCCCTAGGCAGAAAATAGGCAGCACCAGCATAAGATCAGTTTGGAGAAGGAATCTCAAGATGGAATTCCTTCTCAGTTGGAGAAGGAATCTCAAGATGATACCAGGCACTGTTTTAGAATAAGTGAAGATATATAGATATATGTAGATATATCCATTCAATATGCTCATAGTTGGCATCACATAGCACTCCACATAATCAGATGTGAGTGGCTACATCAATCCCTATTAATAAAGAAAATCATTTCTTTATTGTGTTAATCAGGGTTGACTAGAGAAATAAATCCAGACACACTCATATGTGCAAAAGAAAGAGCTTATATCAAAGAGTATTGATAATAAGAAAGCATCCCAGCCTGATCCAGATCAATCCATAAATCAGATACTAGCCTATATGCCTGATACCAGTCGATAAACTCATCTTTAGATTCACCCATCCATACAGTAATGCCAAATACAGGAAAGTCACAGGCCAGTGGGTGGAAAGTCTTGTACATCCTGTGGGGTTAGAAGCATCTCAGCACTGGCAGGGGTCTCCTGCCAGTGACTCCTCCAGCTCTAGGGCTCTGGCTCCATCAGTGTGCCTCCATGTGGCTTGTCAACAGGAATTTCAAGCAGGAAAAATGTGTGTCCTGCCTCCAGGGAGGAATTAGGAGTTCCCAGAGTCCTCAGGAGCAGTTCATGCCCACACAGAGGCCTGATTGACTATGACCTGATTGAGAGACTAGATTCCACCCCTCCCTCTCATTGACAGTAGATTATACAATTATTCATCTACAGACTACAACAATGCCAGTCTGAAAGTTCTTGTCTGTTTGCACTTATTTTTTTTTAAATGTGAATATTTTGATGTGTGTATGCGTGTGGGATGTGTGTGGGGGAGTGTGGATACGGTGTATGAGAAGGCTTTAAGTTATCTTTTAATTCCATCTTTCCCATGCATTTTTGAAGCCCTCATTATATACACAATCATTTGTATACATTTGTATACACAATCACTTACAGTATATACATACACATATGCATATATACATAGATGTATATATTCCACAGGTGGCACAAACCGTTAAGCTCCAAATTAAGATTCAAAAAGACAGTGTTTTAAACACATCCAGATGCACCTCAGAAGAAATATTTGGCAACCTGTTTCCAAAAGGCCATAACTTTGAAAACTGTATAGAGGGATAACATCTGGGATCACCAGGTCTTAGAATCAACTGAAAACAGTGTCATTAACCATCACCTCTACTTCAACAACTAAAGAGAAAGCTTAGTGTAATTGGCACATAGGAAGAGGCCTTCAAATCTAGGCACAAACAGAAATCAGAGAGAAGAAAACATGTATGGGCATAGATGTAATGACTCCTCATTTTAACCACCTTTCCACTTTGTACTCTTCCTTTTATGAATATTCTTTGAAAGTTTGTGTGAAGCACAGTGCCTGGCAATCATAGCTATTCAACAAATAACTGTTGAAAGAATGGAAAGGAGGATGGAGAAATAACCCGTGACAGACATCCTTCCCTGGGACTCAGATGTTAGAATTGTAACAGTTGTTCAGGACATCTAAAGGTACCAGTCATCTTCTAAGAAAATGTCATAATTTTCATATTAATATTGACTCTCTGATAAAGGATGAAAAGAACTGCAATTTGGATAAAAGAACTGCCAACCATCAAAATATTTTTCTTCCATCCTTATTATAAAGGGCGGTTCATAGGGAGTATGTCCATAAAACATTTGTCTGAACTGTCCCTACCTAGAAGTGAAAGACTAAATGCATGGTGAAGATTTTGGCTTAAAAACATCTGAGCCAGGTTCCAAACATAAAAGAGATATAATTTATGCTCAATTCTTTAAAATCTTTGAGAATGTGCTATGCATATACATTGTTGAGACAAATGAAACTTCAAAAGTTTATATTTAGTTAGCCTCAAAAAGTAATGACATCATTTAACTCATGTAGGAAAATGAAACTTTATTATTGTTGTTGAGTTCACATAGTGAACTTGACTCTAAATGTGTCCTAGAGGTGAGAAAGCAAGATAAATGTATAAACACATTTATAAACAAATGAGCAAATTTAAAAATGACGATCAACAAATACATTTTAAAAAGCAGAATGGGTAGCCGCTAATGCAATGCATAAAACGTTTGAGCTGTCACAGTGAGATTTACTTTATACAAAAAGCATTAACTAGCTTTTTTGGTTCCCTGCATGGCACGGTAAGAAACTTGGTGGAGTCTTTGGTGACACAATGGACTGCTAACTACAAGGTTGGAGATTCAAACCCACCAGCCACTCTGTGAGACAATGCTCAGGCTGTCTGTTCTCATAAAAATCTTCAGTATGGGAAACAGTATCCATCTAATTCTGCCCTCTCGGATTCCTGTGAGCTAGATTCACTGAATTTGATGTGGCCCCAAAATTAAGCACTCCACAATGAACTAAAGGGACCTCTGAAAGGATGGCTTGGGGATATTCTTCCAAATGATCACTGTGCATAAAACTCTACTGAGCAGAAGTTTGCTGTGACAAACCTGCCTATGGCCACCCTAAGTCAGAAGTGACTCTACAGCATGATATCTACCAAACACTGAATACGGTTATATCTGTACTCTAAAAGGTTACATGTGATACAATAATCATCCTCACACAATCCATCTCCAAGGCCCTTGCCCGCCCCCATATTTTATATTGTGCAAGATCTGAGGTGAGGCTGCAGGTCCCCGTGAGGAGGTGACAGTCAGCCCAGGGCTCTGAGAAGAGGCCCAGTGTAAGGGGAGTAGGTGAATGGCAGCCCAGAGCCTCCTTTGGAATCGGACTGTGACAAAGGTTCTGTCTGCTCAGCGGGGTTGTGAGTGCAAGGTGCTTGAAAGCAGAGATCTGATGATCTCAAAATAAAGGAAGGCAACGAGAATCAAGGGCCACAAAGAGAGGTGGCGTCTCATCGAAGTAGCTCTGTAGCAAAAAAGGGCACCGACTCATCCTCGTAGGTCCTGAGGCCGATATTGATCAGAAAGGCGGTCTGCTGGCTAGAGAAAGGTGCTGCTGTTTCAGCGCAGCTGGCGCCTAAGTGCAGCAATGAGCCTGAAAGGACACGTACTAGCATTGATTACAAGAAGCATGCTGCGCTCCCGCATATCATTGCCAATTTGGTGGGTCTGGAACTAATTTCTGTGAAAATAACATTTTAAGAATCAAAGAGCCATATTTTTTTTTCCCATTGAGTGGACAGTGAGGTAGAACTGCTGACCTTTCAGTTAATAGCTCAATGCATAATCCACAGTGCCTCCACGGTTCCTTATATGTATACTCATACCTATCTATTTGTGATTAATCTAGCAATCTATGTGTATGTCATTCTAGCTATATCCATCTTATAGCCAACTGTCTATATGTCGATGCATCATTTTTGAGAGCCATGAAGTTATTTATTTATTTATGCATTTTATTATATTGACCCGATGAGCAACAGAACAGTGCACTGCCAGCTCTACTTAAATTTCTGGAAACTTTACTGCTGAAACTATTCTAAAATTATTTTCACTAAAATTTACTTACAGGTAATATTGATAATTTCTGGAATCGATTGGGTCGGTCCCCTTTCTGTGCCATAATCATATATATGAACCTCTTCCAGTTGGCCAGTTTCTTGACTACTCCCAGTGCTGTCGCTTGGTTGACACCGTTCAATTGTTATTTCATGAATTCCTAGAGATTTGCTTTTGTTAATGATCAGTGCACCGTGCATGTTCCCCTTCAATACCACCAGTTCCACTTCACATCCTACTTCTTGGAAGGCTTTTTGTACAGTGACTCAGTAGTCCTTCATCTTTTTAGGCTTACAGTATCATTTTTTTTCCTGCATCACTGCCCTGATGGGAGTAGGAAGCCTATCCTTGCTCCTGGAAAGCTGCTGCTGGATTTGAACCGTCACGCCATCCCGCACACAACCACTGTGCCACCAGGACTCAGAGTTTACAGTATCATTTAATGTTGCCCCTTAAAGTACGAATTTCTGTTTTAGTTCTTTGAACTTGAGAGATGCTAAGCAGAGTCTCCCCTTTCAGTTTTCTAGGACTAGGTCTAACCATTTCATTATAATGCTTTACTTTCTCATGCTGGCTTTTGAAATCATCTTTCCTTTATATCTTTCCTTTATCATGCTCCCCCATTTGCTTCAGCTGCTTCACTTGAAAAAGCAAGTTGCAGAGTCTCTGTTGGCATCCACTTTTGTCCTTTCTCTCTTTCCTACCCTTTACAAGCCTTTTTTCTTTTTTCATGGATGATGTTCTTGATGTCATCCCACAACTTATCTGGCCTTTGGTCATTAGTGCTCAATGCCTCTGTTTAGTCAGGGCTGACTAGAGAAACAGAGTCATGACCTTCCTATGTATATAAGAAAGAGCTTTATAGAGCAGAGCAAGTGTTCATTGAGAAAACATTCCAGTTCAGTGCAGATTTGTAAGTGTGATATTTGCCCCTATGTGTGATACCAATTTATAAAGTCCTTCTCTGACTCATCCAATACATGCTATGATGCTGGAATATGGAAAGATCACAGGCCAGTGGGTGGAAATTCTTGTGGATCCAGTGGCAGTGGAAGCGTCTCAGCACTGGCAAGCATCTCCAAATGAATCCTCCAGCTCCAGGGCTCACATGTAGCCCCATGTGTCTTGTCAGCTGGAAGAGAAAGCAGAACATCTGTGTGTTTCTGGCCTCCAGTGAGCTATTTATCTCCATAGTACCTCAAGATGAGACCTAATTGATAGGCTGGACCCCATGCCTTTGCAAGTTGACACCAGATTATGTATCTACCATAACCTCAAATCTGACAGTCTTAAGACTGTCTTGTGGTGGAATATGTTCAAGTTTATATTTTGGTTCTCCTGGACATGTTTTCACTTTCTTCAGCTTCAAATTAAACTTGAGTATGATCACTTGATGTTCTGTTTCAGAAACTTCATTTGGCTTTGTTTGGGCTTAGGAGAAGGTGCACTTTTCCCCCACAAATAAAGCCACCTTGATTCCTCTGTTTTCTTTCTGGTAAGCTGTATGTGTATAGTCATAATTTTCATTATTGGAAAAGGGCATCTCCAATGAATGTCTTTGGAAAATTATATCATGCAAGCACCAGCTTTTTTTCTATTAATCACACCATAGTTTCCAACAACTGGTCGATCCTCTTTGTTTCTAACTCTGGCAGTACAATCACCAATACATATCATTGCCTCTTAGTTGCATAATTGATCAATTTCAGACAGAAGAGCTTATAGAATTTTGCAGTTTCTTCAACATTACTGTAAATGATTGATGTGTAAATTCAAATAATACTTGTATTAACTAATCTCCCTTATAGGAATATAGATAAAATCTTAACCCAGACAGTGCAAGTTCAAGATAGATATTGAATTATTTTTATAATGATGAATGATGAGACAGAAGTTGTGAGGTGTAGGTTTTGTGTCCATATCTGGGCCAGTATTCTCAGTGACTTGACAATTAAATTCTAGTCTTATTCTAAGAAGGGAGCCAACACAATGTAATCTATGCCATGATGGGATTTGCTGAATTTGGCCAATCAGTTGCAGAATAATTAGGGTGAAATACATTCCCTTAGCACAGTCTGGATACAATTGAAACAAAGTTTCCTCAGGAATGTGTCCTATTTCCTAGATAAGTAGACATTCTGGAAAAAGTCTCTTTCCTTTTTGCTAAGTCTGGATCCTAATTTGGCTGGTACTGCCAGTTTGGGGGCTTGAGTCAATGGCCTACCATATTTCTAACCAAATGCAGAGACCATTTGCAGAGCCATTTTCTTGATAAAAATCAATCTCTGTTTTTCTGTCACTCTCTCTCTAGCTCTATATAAATTGGTTTTAATATTTTACTCTCTATATAATTGGTTTTATTTTTAATATAAATATATATATGGTTTCACTTTTCAAGAGACCTTAGCTTTCATATTCTGGCTTTATGTCACCTTGGTTGGAATGCAATTCTCTCATGAAGTGATGGAGCATGACAGAATCCACTTCTTGATGGGAACTTCTGTGAGCAGTTAAGTGAGTTTGAAAAGATTAGGGGGAACAGCTAACTTCTTAAACTGGTCACAGACAGCCTTTATAGAATTGAATGAAAGTTTTCTGGAGGAGTGTGGCTTATTTTTATTTAAATATACTCTGTGGTGGGAAGAATTCCTAACTTGTTGCTGGTCCAAATCCTTCATCTGGTCCACCAAGCCACCAACCCCAGGAACTATCAGCAGTTTCCCAAACTTCCTGTCAACCTTGAATCTATTCATCTCTGCAGGGAAGAACCTGATTTGCTAATCTTGGATTCATCAATCTCTGTCTCTACCAGCCTATGGTCTTCCCGCTTCCTCATTTCTCTTCCTGCTTCTTGGTTTTTCAGCCAAAGCAGACTTATATCTTGAAGCATAAGCTTGAAGTAGCCAGGACTGAATTTATACTTTCAGATATTGCCCTATCACTGTTGAGATGTATCCCTAATGAATGGAATAACTTTATTTGCAAAGTACCATGCAGCCAACACCTGCTTACAGTTTCTTTTTAAATTTTATATTTATTCTTATCTCATTGTCAGATAATTCTGTATATCACTCCATTTCATTTTTGGACCTTTGTATCATCTCACTGATGGCTGCTGGGAAGGGTGGCAGTGGTGGTTGGTTGAGATTCTGCACTGGAGGAATGACCGCCTGCTCCGGCTCCAGTTTCAAAGTCCTTTGAGGTTATTGTTATCATCCCTGTGTCAGTCCATTTTCTTGAATTCTTCCAATTTTCACTGACCCTCTACTTCACCAATATAGTGATTTCTGAGAGATGATCTCAAGAATAGATTTGGTTCATTGAACACTTATGACCAAAGATTTTTTTTAAAAGACAAGAAAGTGCAAGGATTAAAGAAAGCAGAGGCAAATGTCATTATGTATATAATCTTACAATTATCTATGAGTAGCTACATGGATTGACCCACAGAGAGAAGGAGTATAGGAGGGAGAGTAAGAGTATGCACATGTATTTATAGGCCTAACAGAGATTACTCGTACATAGGTATTTATTTTTGATACAACTATAATGATAAATGTGGTGAAAAATATAAGGTGAAATTATGTAAACTTCTTCACTATAATCAAACATCTTGAAGAACTGATTCATGGCACACACCAAAGCCAATGGCATAATATTATCTACAAAATCTACAATTTTCTTTGGTCGCCTCTAACTGGAATCTACTGCTTTAACAATCTAGGTTGAAGTCATTGGTCTCTTCCTGTCTAGAGTAAAAAAGAATGATGAAAATTAAAAAGATATGAAAGCAATTAGGCCTTTGGACCAAGACATCAGGCAAATATCAGTCTTTAGGATCCTGGGTCCAGAAGAATGAGATGGTGTCTGGCCAGCACTATCAGTTTCTTTGAAAGAAATTGTATTAGAAGTTATTGCACAAGAAGAATGAAAAAGTGGTATAAAACTCAAATTCATTAAGGAGACCAAGCTCATTGGTCAGAAAGAGGCTGTTGGAACCCCCAAGACAATGGGCCATGTTCACTTTTATGGTCTGGAAAGGAAACTTATATGGCTATAAGAGAAAAAACAAAACCAATGTAGTGATACAACTTAAAGTTGACCAACAGGACCAAAGCGACAGCACTAAATCAAAGACAAAGTTCAGACGGGCTAGTCAGGAGGAATGGGAACCTTAAACACATGGATGATGGATGTTACATTGAATGGATAGCAATGAATGCCATGAAAGAAGATGAGTAAAAATTATTCAAAAGGCACGTGGATTCTTACTTTTGAATGTGAAGTAAGTACCTGAAGCCAATGGGAGAAATGATGAAGCAGAAAAGCTGAACAGATATTTCAAAGGGTTGCTGGAGAAGATAGACTAAAATGCTATAATGAAATGTGCAGCACTCTAGAGTTAGAAAACTGAAAGGAAAGAACGTTCTCAGCATTTCTTAAACTAGAAGAACAGACCAAATTATCAAATCTGACTTTGCAATATGAAGAAGATACAGAATGCTCAAATATTGAACGGCACCACACAAAAATATCAAATAATTTTGGCTTTAAAACTAGATATAAAGGAGAAAAGTCCAATAATTACTCATCAAAAGAAAAAGATTGATTTAATTAAAATCAATAAACCACTGCTCACACTCACTAACTGCCATTGAGTCAATGCTTTCTTACATACATAGGCAGCTGCCTGGATATGTTTCTCTAGTCTACTCAGACTAACACAGGTACCATTATTCTTTTGAGAACCTGACTACAGCTTCCTTTTCCACTTATTACTTCCAGTTTAAAAAATCCTTTACCATACCACAGCCGGGACCGTATCTTTAAAGTAGAAACTAATCATGACCCCATATCCTTCAGAGGAAAGTCCAAACCCTCTCACATGACTTGTGCTTTCTTTCTCCCTTGATCTCTTCCTTGCTCACTTTCTCCAGCTTCATGCTTCTGCCTTTCCACTGCTGTCATTCACTGAGCTATGCTTATGGCTGCATTAAGAACTTCAACAAAGGCATGCACAACTCTGATCACCTCCCACGTACTGTTTCAAACACTCTACAAATATTAACTAACTCCATCCTCATAAAGCGTCTAAGAAGGTAGATACTTTTACTGTACTGACTCTACATATAGGACATAAGTCTAAAAAAGAAATCTGCCCAGATGGAAAGAGCAAATGAAGTGGTGGGACAAGAATTGGTTCCACTTGCTGCTGACTGATTAGTATATGCTCTTCCTGGTCCATTGTAGCTGTGCTTCCCCCTGAACATCTTCCCTGACCTTACTCCTTGCTCCAAGACAAAAGCAGTGAACTTGTCCTCTTTTAGCACTCATGTATCACAGTCACCTACATGGATCCTGTCACTCTTTAGAAGATTGAAATACTCAGTCAAAATAGTCAATAAAATGGATTAAATTTTAGAAATAAAGACATTCTGCTAAATAGTGATCACAATTAAAATTAAGAAACACCTGACCTCTTTTTAAATCCTATTTCCTGTATATTCCTTTATTAAGAAAGTCTACCTACTCCCACCACCGGAGAGCAGTGATGCCCCAAAAACAAAAACAAAAACAAAAAAAGAAAGTCTAAATAACCTTATACTTATTATCACAATGGGCTTTAGGCATTGGGAAGTCACACAAATATGTAAAATTAAAAGTATTAAGGATGCATCATGTTTATATTACATTATAGGTTTTTAATATAATCACAATAATTAGAATAAGTTGTAATGATTATAAATGTCTTTAAATATTCTATTTAAAATTTGTGATAGGCTATATTTTACAGTTGAACGGAGTTCTAAATCACAGAATTCATTAGCAATGGCTGATAGGACTCTTTTAGATAATTAACTGATCACCTCCAGCTGTACCCTGAAACACCTAAAATTTTCACACTGTGGGATAAAGAATCATTTGCTCAGGTTCAGACCTTGATTGGGAAGCTTGGCTGCTTTCCATGAACAAGGAGTTTGGATGATTTTGGCCTATGTAAGGTAGCATGAGGCTCTGGGGAGAAAGAATTCAAAAGTCAGTTAATGCTAACCAAAGTTTGAAAAATAGTGATCATTAATAAAAGTAAAGCAATTTTAAATGCTAATCATAAAACCTTAGACCTGATATATTAGCAATAACTCTCTACAAGCTTCACTATTTTAAGTATAAAGCATTATTTAAAGTGTAGTATTCATTCATTTCAATGCTTCCTGCATTAAGAAATTTTATGATTCCTGATAATTCCAGCAAGTCTAGATCACATAGCAGAGTTAGTAACATCTGTGAAACCATGACTCATATTTTAGACAATTGAGATAACGAAAATCAGACTCAACTCTAGGCATAGGCTCACAAACTTATCTAGACCACCCTCCCATTTTCAGAGCGAAAAAAAATTACCCAGTACCCCTTCATCAATTACAAAGTTTCAAACTATAGCCCCCAATCCAGGACAAAGTGCAGGTATCTATTTTTTCAACATCCTCTCCCCCTCCTCCGCCCCGCTCCTGGCATGTCAGTTCTGACTCACAGCTATCCTACAGGACAGGGTAGAGCTGTTCTTGTGGATTTCTGATATCGTAATTCTTGGATTAGAAAGTTTAGCCTTTCTTCCTCAAAGTGACTGCGGTTTCCAACTGCTGGCATTGCAATTAGCAGCCCATTGTTAAACACTATGCGACCAAAGCTCCTTTAGAAAACACTACTCTGGTGTAATTTGGAGAGGGATTTTTTTTCCTAGGGACAAGATGTAGCCTATCACCATTTACACCATGTATAGTGTGTGGGTTTCACAAGCTCTTTGTAAACTCAATAAATAAGAATAAAAAGTTATCAGACATTCTTTCAACATGTACTACCTCACATCAATGAGGTAATACTTTTTATCTCTTCATCCTATAGATTTTCTCCTCCTTCATATTATTCGTTGTCAAGAAGTCTAATTGATTACTTCAAGGTCTCATTGCCTGGTGTGATGATATCAGAAACAATGAAAGAAAAAGCAGATGGGGAATAATATGGCAAAATGTGGGTACTGTATGTGATTTCTTAGAATATACTTGAGATAAAGTTTGGTTTTAAATGACTTTTAAAACACAGAAGCACAACCATTCACTTATAATTAGAAGTGTCAACCGGAAGTAGTCAAGCAGGTGGGGGAGGCAGCCTAGGAGTTGACAGCCCTTCATCTGTGCTCACATGTGCATCTACAGCTGGGTTAGAGGGAGATCAAGAGAGCACATGGTTGAAGAAACAGACGGATCAAGTACATGGACATGACCTGTGGACCTGTGAGCCCCATTTGAAGAGACCCGTTTGCAACTTTCTCAATAGGACTATGCTTTCCTAAGGCGTTAACACGCCCCATCCAGGATATAAAGGTCAAAGAGGAAATCCATGTGGAAAGCATGTGCCAAACGCTTTTACTTGCTGATCAAGTGTTGAGGCTCACTGTGGGGTATCTTTGTATAAATTCATAAAGTCAATTTAGATCATCCTATAGTGTTTGCTCTAAGTGTGAAGATCATTGTAATAGATTAAAATTAATTTTTATAAATTCAAGTAGTTCCTCCTGTTGTTAACATAGCTTCATTTTTACATACAAAATGCATCCTAAATCCATTGGCAATCATTATTCTTTCTTTAACATTTCTGTACATGTGACTCTATTTAAATTAGAATAACATCATCAAAAACCCGTTATTGTGCACCTACCAGGTGCATGATACTTTGCTGAGGCAGAATTTATAACTATTTATAGTGTAATATTGCATATAATATATTTTTAAAGTCCAAAGATAACTATGCTGCCTGCCTGTGTTGTCAATAATAGAAGTTCATGACATTTGATTTCAGTCTTTTGTGAGAGGCAATGTTATTCTGATTTAATAGCTTCCATCTGCTCTTCTCATTTTCATTGCTCCTTTTACAGTTTCCAAATTCCACCCTGTGCCCTCCAGGGAAATTTTCTCAAGCATTGATTCTATTCATCTATAAATTGGAGGAGGGGGGGAAGGTTGTTCTTCTACAGCCTTATGGTTTTGTTTATTGATCTTGATTGTTAGGCAACTTGTTGACAAGCACACTTGCTTCTCTATTTCTTATATAGTTTTGTGTTGGTAAGTGCTTGATAATCACAAAAAATTTTAACTCTTTAAATACTTAGTGTTGAGACTTTCATTACAAAAGAAAACAGAGCAACAATCTATGGATTAAGATGTGTTAAAAGGAATTCTTTCTACATTGTTTTCTACCACAAAACAAGCTATATCTGCTACTATGAGAGATGAAAAATGTTAAATAAAGTCTTATTTGTTTCAAAGCATGCATATCAAGGTGCTCGGCACAGTATATGTAACTATGTATTGTGAAAAGTGATGTACAAGCTCCCAATAAAAATGATAAAAAGTCTTACTTGTTTGAAACAAAAAGATTGGTATCAAACATTGAATTTATCATTATTAAAATGTATTCATTTATAAGTCAACAGTGAGCACATTTCATAGGCCATGTGAAAATATGTGGCATTATTTTTAGTCTTATCATTCAAAAATATGTGCAAGTGGATAAAATATGCTCACTCTAGCATTATTTTATGCTACTTCACCCTCAAAGTTAAAAAATTATAATGTAAAATATTGATATTTTGTCTGCCACTTTGGAAAAGACTTTACAAATGAGCTCACCTAGGGACAGTAGAGGAGGAAGAGGAAATAAGATAACCAATACAGGTTGCCTTTGCTGTCTAAGAGTAGAGAATCCATATGACAATTTCCCTAAGTTAGTAGGAGACAAGAACAAACAATTACCATTAAATTATATGGGAAAATTTTCTGAGCATTTTCACACCCAAAACAAAACAAAACAGAAGCAAACATCTCAAATATGAAACCTAAATTGACACACTGGCATAGTGTTCACAGACACATTTCAAGGTTATGGCAATTTTGCGGGGTGATTATACTTGTAGTCCTGGTGACGTGCTGGGCCATACTCTCTTTACTGGTACTAGGTAAAACAAACACAGAAGACTGCTTTTGCTATCTGTTCTTTCTGTGAGAGCAAAAACTCCCAGGGTTTTTTTTTCCTGTTAGCTAAACGGGTACTGATCTGGGTCTTTTTTTTTAAAATCAGTTTATTGGGGGCTCATACAACTCTTATCACAATCTATACATCCACTCATTATCTGTCAAGCACATTTGTATATTTGTTGCCTGCACCATTCTCAAAACACTTGCTTTCCACTTAAACCCTTGCTGTTAGCTCCTCCTTTTCCCCTCCCTCCCCCTTCCCTCGTGTTAGTTTATAAATTTTTATTATTTTGTCATATTGATGTCTCCCTTGACCCACTTTCCAGTTGTCTGTACCTCACAAAAACAAAGCGATTTAAATTGAACTTTTACATAAGGGGGCGGGGGGTATCTACATTTTACATAAAGAACATACTAATTGCATGCTTTGTTATTGTTTTTGAGAAAATGTCTTTTATCCCTTGTTATCCAAATAACTTCATTGTCAATGGAAAAATCTATATTGATTATGAGAAAGGCCACAGAGTAGGATTGATATTATCAGAAACACACTTTAGGAAATTCACCTGAGTTTCCAACAGTGATGTTATTTTCATTAAAATGAGTGAAATTTGAAATTGCCTGGAGTTGGGTGGTAGAACTTCATCTGAAGACAACATGGAAGAACCTTAGCGGGCGAATCAAGAGACTTAGAGTTTCCATATCCCTTATGGGCATCTCTAAATGCCATTTTCTTTTTTTGGGGGGTGGGGTGCGGGAGGGAGCATCACTGCCCTCTGGTGGTGAGAGTAGGAGGCCCAGTCTTTGCTCCTGTGGAGCCGCTGCTGGAATTGAACCTCCATCCCAGTGGGCTGAAGTCCCGCGTACAACCACTACGCCACTGGGGCTCAGCCCTTAAATGCCATTTTCAATTGAGCATCACTTAACTATAGATTAGCCTGAAGGACTTTGGACTCATTAATCTGTATTATGGTTATGAACAGTCAGGTAAATTTGAACAAGGTAACTGACACCATCTCACCTGATTCCACTCCAATTGATGATTTCTAAACTGCAAAACAAATGCAGGTCATATTTTTGCTTTGCTTTGGGTTTCACATTTTATTTTATATGTCCCTTTGTGAGATAATTGCCTACAAATATGTTTTCTATGAAATGAAGGAAGCCTTTTAAATTCCATCTCTTCCATGATATCTTCCAGTTGCTTTTCTCTGATTCTTGCTTTATGCATAACCAACACCAAACTCATTATAATCAAGGTTTTCTGACTTACAGTGACTCTCTCTATGACAGAATGGACACGCTTTCGAGGGTTTCTGAGATTTTAATTCTTCACAGTTGCATATAGTCCCACTTTTCTTCAAATGAGTGACTGGTGGGTTTCAACAACTTTGCTTTCCTTGAGTTGTACAATGTTCAGCCCAATACACCACCAGGCCCATTTGAACTCAACTGTCAGCAAGTCTATATCAATTCATAGTGGCCCTATAGAACAGGAAACCCTGTCTGTTTCTGAGACTGTAACTCTTTACAGGAGTAGAAAAACTCATATTCCTCCAGCAGAGTTGCTGGTGGTTTCAAACTGGTGACCTTGCCATTAGCAGCCAAGCACTATATTGCCAGGGATCTTCACTTTATGCATAGTATGTTGTGAAGACATATTTATGGAAATGGAGCTTCAAGATAGTCTTCCATGCCTATTCACATATTCATACGTTCTACCAACAAGTAAGGAAGGCGATTGTGTGATAAACTTTAAGAGACTGATAGTATTGTTAGTTGTCATTTAGCTCATAAAAATCCTGTATTTAACAGATCAGAAGGTGCCAGGCCCAATGTCATTAGTGACATTTCTGAGTCTATTATTGACGGCTATTATGTCAATGCCTCACATTCAAAGGCCATTGCCTTTCATAGTTCTCCACTTTGTCTGGCATGATGCTCTTCCCAGTGGATGGTTCCTCCGTATGATATACTCAAAATAAGAGAATGGAAGTTCTTGACAAAATTCTGTGATTCCCAAGTTTTTATTATCTATTTTCTCTGAAAAAATTGCTAAGATTTTTTTTATAGTGTTTTATCTGTGATCTCTAATGAAACCTTTACAAAGGTGGCCCTGCTGGTATTTGAAATATCAGTAACATAGTTTCTAGCATACAAGTCATAACAATATAGAAAATCTGCAAAGAGGTAATAGGTCTAGGAATAGACAAAGGGATTCAAAATCTTCTTGGAAAAATTCCATTATCCTTTAACACCATTTTTAAAATATAATTCATTTTATTGAGGGCTCTTACAACTCATAAAAACAATCCATACAGCAATTGTATCATGCACATTTGTACATTGTTTCAATCATCACTTCCCAAACCTTTTTCTTCGTCTTCTTAAAACTTTGGTGTCAGCTCTTCTTTTTTCTCTCTCGCTCCCCACTCTGGTATATGCTTGATAATTTATAAATTATCCTTATTGTCATATCTTATACTATCCACTGTCTTCCTTCAACCATGTTTCTGTTGCTCATCCCAGGGGGGAGGAGGTGGGTTATACACCGAGCATATTGATCAGTTTCCCCTTTCTCTTCCTTCACCCAACTCTTTTCCCTACCCTCAAGATATTGCTGCTCCCATTATAGTTCCTGGGAGTTTAACACCATTTTTAATGCACATTTTGAAGTTGCATCATCTTTAACATTAAATAAGAAGAATCATAAAGTAATCTTGAGCAGTATTCTCAGGTTTAAGATTATACCTGTGGAAACAAGAAATATATTATTTTAGTATAAAAACAACATATAGGCAAGGAATATATATATAGATATATATACTGCAATAAATTCTAGCTATATGAATAGTCTGAAACACATTCCATTTAAGTACCTGTTCCTCCCAAATTTGTTCATTCTATAAATGTTCCTAGAATTTATCTTTAATTCATTCCTCATTTACTCTACTAACCAGTTATTTTTCATATTCAATTATGTCATTTTTTCAAACTATTTCTTGTAATTCAAGCAAGATTTGAAATAATTCTTAAAACCTTTGTCAGTCCTACTACTATTATGTTAAGGAATGATCCCTCCTTTATTAGCTTTAGGAGTCATTGCTTTGGGAAGTTTTAACTAAACTGCACAGACCCTAAAATAATTTTTCCTTTTCTAAAGTGTAGGGTCACACCAATTGGATGGCAGTGAATGCTTCATTTGGGAGGTTGTTTTGAGAGCAGCTTAGATCCTTGAGTTCCACTGTTCTGAGCTAGGTGACTGTACTCTTTTGCTTTATTTTAGTGTTTTTTTTATTTAAAGTTTTATTTGACTGTAATTGCCACACCATACAACTCAATGATTTAAATATATTAAATAGGGTTGTGCAAACATCCCACCATCAACTTTTAGTCCATTTTCTTCATTCTTGTGGCCATTCTTATTAATTACCCATCACCCTACAGCCTCTCTGGCCAGATAGCTAAGAAACTATTAATGTAGCTAATGTCTGTATGGACTCCCTATCCTGAATTTCAAACAATGAAAGACTCTTTTGGTGTTCTTAACCTACTGTTCAGTCATTTATGAAAATATTGAGATCCATTTCTTTCAAGATAAAAAAATAAATTATGAGCCTTTTGGATTCAAAAGATGCTTAAATTGTCATTGCTCTATTGAGGTAAATTTTTGCATAACAAAATTATATTATCTATCTATCTCAAATTTTCAACAGGATTTCCAGCCTATTGATATGTTTCTTTACATAGTCTTATTTCCTCACATTAAACATAATTTTGTTCTTTTTTTAATTTAACCAGTCAATTGACATATAATTCATATGCCATATGATTCAATGTTTAAAATATATTTTAAAGGTATGTAATCATCACCACAATGAACTTTACATCATTCTCTTGATTGTCATATCTATTATTATTATCTTTCCTACCCCCCATTTCTCCAGTCATAAACTTAAGAGCTATAATTCTAGCTATTATATCTATAGATTTACTTATTCTATTTTTATTAAAATAAAAAGAAACCAGCAACAACACCACAATAAATAAGAAAATCCTCAGTCCAAAAGAAAGAGGATAATAAAAATTAGAACAAGTTCTAAATGTGTCAAACTGTAAGGTATTGAATTTTAGCCTGACTATATCTACAGTAATCCACTTTCCAGTGCACTCTGTCTATTCAAATGTCCAAAGGAGTGCAGTGGAGACAGACTTCACAGGCAGGAACTGCAAATGGATTTCAGACCTTGCCTGTCACCCTTTTCTGCAAAGAAGGTATTCAGTACTTAAGCCCGAATATATTTTTTCCCCTTGTTTTGGGTTTAATTGTATGTAATCCTGAGATCACACAGACTGATATTCTCCTTAAGTGTAGATATAGCCGGCATCTCACTTGAATGGATACTTGTTTTAAGACAAGTCTTTTAGGGCTTTTTTCAGACAATGGGGCATCATTTGATTTTTTTCACACTTGACTAAAGCACTCACATTTCAGTGATCACTTCATGAGAACAAGCATGTAGTAAAGACCACATAATAATAACCATTTGTTCTTATACTAGGGATTAGATGCAAGTTAGATGCAAGTTCAAAATGCATTCATATATCTGAGGTGTATGTATATATGCCTGGTCGACTACAGAGTCAGCAATATCAATTTCTTGTGAAATAAAATAGGTAACCTACAGGGGACATTTGATCATTCTAATAATTAATCTAGATAATAGTTCAGAAATTAGATACTAGTGAGAAAATTAATATGTACATATATAGAAAAATTTATTAAGCTAAACTACATGGAGAATTCCCTTGTATAGATTAAAAACAAGTAAGTGAACATTTGTGACTGGAAACAATGAGAATTAGACACAAGGAAAAAATCTGGATATTCACTCTCTGGATAATGCTTATTCACTATGTCAAAACTATGCCTGTAGAGCAAAGATAATAGTTTGATTGAGTTTGATTCCTGATTCTACTGGTATCATTAACCATATCTATTTCAAATTCTAGTACAACACAAGATAATTTTCAAGTTCCAAAAATAATGCAGTGTACAACCATTTTAATGAAATAAGGAATGCTCAAACATTCTGCTCTAAAGTTAACTTTATAGTATTTTAATATGAGTTTTAGAATAATTTATATTGAGTCATATTCCTTGCTATGATCATTAGAATGACACCCACAAGTTGAGAACCACTGCTCTTGAAGCTTCATAAGAGAAATAAAGGGGAAATGCATCAATAACTGTCTTCATTTGGGAATAGCAAACTCATCAACATTACTAATGGATTTTTCTCCATTGTATATTCTTAAAATTTGTACATTTTAGGCTGATCCCTAGTGGCACCGTGGTTGAGTGTGGGACTGCGACCCAGTGGATTAGTGGTTCAAGTCCAGCAGCACCTTTCCAGGAGCAAGGCTGGGCCTCCCACGCCCACCAGAGGGCAGGATGCCTAAAACATAATTGTTCATTTTATTGATATGTTAAAACTCTCAAGGTTATAGAAGGTCAGTCAGCTCATAAAATTCATTTGACCACATGCTTGAATCATTTCACACAAACTTTCAAGAAGTTTAAAGTAACAACTGAGTTTGAAACTACAAAGTATTATGGAATCTTATTTACAACATAGTCAAGATATGATGACTATCTGGTTTGGGTTTGTTTTTGTATATCAGGTTATTTTTAAATGAATAATAGTGAGAAACTGCTGATATTATTTTCATATTTTTACTCTCAGGTGTTCAAAACCTAGATTTATAAAGACTCACAATAAGAGGGTATAGAAATGTATTTTAGGCATTTAATTGAATTCAAATTTTGTATGATGAAGTCATTAGCATGGAACCATTTCCTAAATCAGAAACAACCTGTAATCAATCAGCAATCATATTGCCTAAGTTCTGTATTATGACCACTATGTGCTGAACACAATACCACAATACAGTGCTTTGAGACTTTTCTGTTGAAACTAATAGTAGCATGTATAAGGATCAATAAATAATAGACAATGGCTGTATATTATTTTTAAGAAAACATATCAGCATTTAGTGTAGAATTTATGCACTTAAAGAATGTCATATGATTAACATTTTGGGGGCAACCTTGAACACACATATAATATTGATAGGAGCATGCCTGTCAAAGGTATTGGTAAATGTAAGTAAATATTAATATTAAACAGATGCAAATGGCCACTAAAAAACATGCCTGAAAAGTCTCAAGGTCTGTGATGTCTGATTTATGAATAGAAAATTACTATTGTTTCTTTTTTCACCTGGAAGGCAAGTAGCCATTATCAATGAGCAAACACCTAATTACCCACACAATAACCCTCTGCAATCATTCAACTCAGAGTAAAGAATATTTTCCTTTATGCATTTAGTTTTCACAGAAGAGAAGTCAATTTGGCTAGTGAACCAACAGACTGATGAATAATAAAATGGTTGAAAAATCTGGACTGTTCAAATATGCCAAGAATGTGGTATATGTTCTGTTCAGTATGACTAGATGGGAGAGAGAGGTGAGGTTCTTTCAAATAAAACTAGCTCTGGGTTACAGACACATGGAACGATGGCTGGGAAGATTGACATTTTAGTCATTCACCTATGATGAACAATATCATCAAGAACATTTTCTATATTGCCATTCCCTGCTGCCCAAGTAGATTTTCAAAATATTTCTAAGACACAGAACCTGACATTTTAATGTCAATCCAAAATGTGGCATTTCAGTTTTCAGTTTGAATTAAAGAGTTGTGTAGTCAATAGTTCCTGGGGGAGTCCTTGTCTTCTATGGGCTTTCTCTTACCTTTCTCATTTCCCAACAACTTTCCCTCCATAACGCATCTGCATCTCTAGAAACCTCTTACATCTTCCAGTCATTTTTGTTAGGCTTTTGTTGCTTATTGCCACAATTTCCCCCCTTTTTTCAGCCACAACCCCAGGCACTTCCTTCTAAAGAATGACACCAAAACAAGCTTGTCAAGAGCCTCTCAAAATTGCTGCCAGACGTCAGTGACATTCTTACAGCATATGGAGTACTGATGTGCTGACGAGATGGCAGAAAACTACCTGATGCTTACCGTGCCAGGAAGTTCCCAGCCGATGACGGAGAGTTCTGGTTCCGATTTGCAACATAAACATGGATTTGACTGTTTATAACACAGCATCTAATCAAAAGTTAACAAAAGTGTGCTTTTTAAAAACTGTTTATACCACCCCTCACCCTCCATCCACTGCCAACAAAAAGAAATGTGAAAATAAAATTAATGTAAACTTGTGCCTAAGCATAGCATGCGATCCTACTAATAGAATAATTTGATCATAATTCAGAAGTGTAATACATTACCCTAGGTCAGCAAGACCATGTCATGGGCTCTTTTGCATGAAAGAAATCTCTGAGAAAATGGAACTATAATCTAAAGGGAAAAGAAATAAATGGTTCAAGAGATTCAGTAATGCCCATTATTTATTACAACTATGTACTCAATTGGGGTATAATATCTTATGTGTTGGTCTATTAGTATTACATATACTATAAATTGTGATAGAAATGATTGAAATTAATCAGCTTCTTTTAGCTTTTAGCTTTCCCTTATACATATATAGGCTTTAACAGTTTATGTGGGAAAAAGAATAATAATAGTAACATAGAATTGCATATAAACTCATATAAAAACAATATACATCGCTATTAAAAGTATAGTCATAAAATGCATAGAAAGCTTTCACAAATCATTATGAAGTGCGCTCTAGAATTAAAAAGGATTCACCATAGAATATTGTGAAGTGTTCACTGCCTAAACAAATCAAAGGGAGGGAGGAAGGATTCTAATATGTGCAATTATTCAAAAAGATGTGTTTCATAATTCAAAATCCTCTAGAAATATAATAAAAACAAACTAATGCAAAATTCAATCTCCACCTACCACAGAAGCAGAGGGATACCTTTATCATAAAGAAAGATCATTTTTTTAAGATAATACAAGCATAAATGAGAGAGAAAAGCATTAAAATCAGGAATAAATGATGGATGTACATGGTCAATTCTTACCATTTTAAAATGACACAAAAACATATAAGACTTATAACCAGGACAAGGAAAATGGCAAACATTTTATTATTTATCACTATTTTCTTTGTCCATTTGAAGCATTCTGGAGAACCAACAAAAAAAAGTTAAAATAATCAAATTAAAAGGAATTCAACACGAGAACTTACTACTATAAAATAAATGAAAAAACAATAGATCATCTAAAATGCATTAGTGAATACAATGGTAGGAAATCTCATTCATAGCTAGTGAGAAATAAAAAACGTAGTAATATAAACAAGCAGCATGAAGTATTTTACATAAAACAATATGTTTTTGAAATAGATAAGAATATTGCTAAATTGTAGACTAAATGCAGATGCAAATGCATCCATAGGAGGAGTCAAGGCATAATCACAGTAGTTAGACTTTCAACTGCTAACTCAAAGAGTGACAGAACGAACTTATCCTATGCTCTTTTAACAGAAAGATGTGGCACTTTGTTGCTGTTAAGTTTTACGAATGTCTACTTTTTCCTATAGTTTTGCTATGATTTTAGATACTGTATGTGGTTGTGATTTTTTGTCTTCTCAATATGCTTCAGTTTAAGCTGAAGCTTTTAAGCTTTTAAGCTTTTTTCTGCTGCTTGAAAAGGCAGAGAGATGGCTAAATCTTCCAAACTTTACCTCTTCAATAAATCTCCTATCAGGACCTGCTAGTGATTAAAAGTAATCAGAGCTACTCTTAAAACAGTTGCATGTGTAAAGATTTTAATTAGTTGCCAGGGAATGTTTAGGGGTTAACAGACCACAGTTTGCTAAGAAGAAACAAACAATATAAGGGCACGGAGGTCATTTTTGGTTTTATTACACGCCAGACATCCAGGTCAAATTCAGAAAATGACATGGAACTAAAAATATCATTGGATTTCAGCGGGACCTTGGCTCAAAGCAGAGAATATCAGAAATATGGATTTGTATTTGATTGACTATGCCAAAGGATTTGACTGTGCAGATCATAACAAACTGTGAATAACCTTGACAAAAATGGGGATTCCGGAACATTTGATTGTGCTCATGAGGAACTTGTACATGGATCCAGAGGCAGCTGTGTAAACAGAAGAAAAGGAATATTACATGGTCTAGAATCAGAGAAAGTATGGTCTCAACATATATATTCAGTCTGTAAGCTAAGCACATAAGTCGAGGAGTAAGTGTACATGAAGAAGAATGTGACATCAGGATTGGAGGAAGAGTTATGAACAACCTTCAACGTAAGGATGAAACAAACTTGCTGGTCAAAAGTCAGGAGAAGCTGAAGAAAGTGCTGGTGAAAAAGGATGGCAGCCTGCAATGTAGATTATAAATCAATGTTAAGAAGGAGCAAAATCCTCACAACTGGTCGAGTAGGTAGCATTGTAATAAAGTGAGAAAAGGATGAAGTTGGCAAGTATTTTGTTTTGCTTGGATTCACAGTCAGTGCTCATGGAAGCAGTAGGCAAGAGGTCAAAAGATGAACTGCATTAACTAAATCAGCAATACCCGGCCTCTTTAGTTTTGAAAAGCAAGCGCACTATTTTGAGGACTAAGGTGTGCCTTACCTAAGCCAGGCTATTGTCAATTGCCTCATGTGCACGTGAAAGTTGTACATTGTGTAAGGAAGACCGAAAAATAATCATCATTTCGATTGCAGTGCTAGAGAAGAAATTAAACATACCATAAACTGCTTAAAGGGAAAGCCAAATAATCTTGGAAGAAGTACAACCAGAATGCTCCTTACAGCCAAGGATACCAAGACCTTGTCTTACATAAGTTGAATATGTTGTCAAGAGAGACCGGTCCCTGGAGACAGACATCATATTTGGTGGCAAGCAGGAGCAGTGAAAGAGATGGAGTGATTACCATGGTGGCTGCAATGTCAAGCTTGGAAAAAATGTGAGGATGGTGTAGGACTAGTAGCCTTTCATTCTGTTCAGCCTAGAGTCACTATGGGTCAGAACTGATTCCATGGAAGCTTGACAACAATATGAGAAAACAGACTTGGTGGCAGTGGGTTTCAACTTTGAATTAGTTTCCTACCACTTCTTCCATGATTTTCTCTTTTAAGTTAAACTTATCTAACCTGCTGCCATCAAGTAGATTCCAAATCATGGCAACTGTATTAGGCTAGTACATTTTAAATCAATAATCTCTGGTAAGCATTATCTTATAAGTAAATATTAGTTTATGTCTACTTCATATTCTATTTCTTGGTAGGTAAATCCATTTAGGAACTATATCTGCACAATTTTTCCCTCTGGTATCTGCCTGTTTATGTTATGAAAATATTGAATTTTTAAGTTTCCCTGGGGTGGTTTATCTATGAAACTGGTAATAAGTCTAAAGCCTATGAGAGAATTGAGTATTTGTACTAGGGGGAACATGTTTTCTCTGACTAGCAATTGCCTCAGATGGTTAGCCTTCATTCAAAACATGGTGATTACATCTGATAGTAAGACCAGGCCTGCTTCAAGTAAAGTGACGAGATTTTAAGCAGGGCACCATTGACCGGGGGCAAGGAGGGTTTTTGATTAGAAATTTGGTCTATATGGAGCAACAACAATTTTCATAGAACACAAGAGTAGTATTGTAATATATTTATTTTAATTCTAAAATGCCTCAGGACGTTGTTAAATTGTTAAAAAGTGGGACGTCTGGTCACTTTATAAGAGGAAGGGAGCCTAATGAACACTGAGATTCAAGATACTCTGAATGATCTGAGTTGACCCAAATGGCTATATCCCCAAGTTTTTCAGACTCTCAAATCAATATCTTGATGCTACCTAAGAAATATGTGTTAGCCTGGCTTGACTAGAAAAACAAATTCATAGCCACTCCTATGTGTATTAAATACCTTTATATAAAAGAGCAAGTATATATTGGAAAAACATCCAAGCTCAGTCCAGATCCAGTTCATAAGTCCAATGTTAGCACATATGTCCAATAGCAATCTATAAGTTCCTCTTCAGACTACACAGCACATGCAATGAAGCAGATTATAGGAAGACCATTAGCCAGTGGATGTAAAATATGGTGGATCCAGTGGCAATGGAAGGATCTCAGTGCAGGCAGAGGTCCTCATATGGAACCTTTAGCTCCAGGATTCTATGATAGCTCCCTAAGTCTTGTCTATAGAAAGATGAGGCAAAGAGTGAGTGGATCTGGCCTCCAGTGAGCTATTTATCTCTCTCAAGTCTCCAAAATGAGGTCATTAATCCACAACCTGATTGAGAGGTTAGACTCCACCGCTTCACCAATAGAAAGATAATATAACTGCCACAGACCACTCCTTGTCAACTGGATACTTTTACATAACTCTTTAGCACTCATAGTTTTTGACCAAATAATAATTAAATCATATGTATACCTAACTGGAAAAAATTAAAATCATATAATTCAATATATGCCATCCTCATTTAGACATAATATTTTCTAAGTTAACAAAACAGTATTCTATGCTTAAAATTGCAGTCCGGAGAATGCCTATACCATAATCCTATAACCCCATGAATATATTCCCCTACCTATGAAAGTTTTTAAGTCAGTAATTTCATGCTGTTATCTTCCCAATTTGGATATAAAATTTCTATACGTCCCACTTACATCAATTAAGTGCTCTGAGGAGACAATCCTAATCTTTGATTTTCCACAAACTCAACCCCTTGGGCTAGGTCATTCTATAGCCTCTGATTCGACAGCCTTTCCACCCATTCAATCTGTCAATAGTCCCCTAGGCAAGTCTCTTCCCCTTGAGATGCCCTGAGCACTCAAGACACAGGGAGGGGCTTAGCCTAAGCTCATACTTCATGTCAAATGAGTAGTTTAGCTGAGGATTAGTGTAAGTTAAGTTAAACAAGAATTTAACATGATTGGTTAAATGAGGCCATCAATACGTGACCTGATGGACAGACTAGACCCCACCCCTTTGAAAGTTGACAGATTATGTAACTGCAGCACTATATGAACTTATTTTGTGATTCTACTACAAGCACAAGTAAGATTTAGAATCTCCTGTTCCTCAGATCACCGAAATAAAAGCTGCTTTTAATCTTTATGAATACTCCAATTTGGGTAAATTGTTATTCAGAGAAGGGATCTAGTTGTCAAACTTCGTAACATAGTATCATAGCATGGAATCCACTATCTTTTAAAATATTTATAGAGCTCTATTGCTTTATTGTCAACATGTGTTTCTCTCAGGCAACGACATTCATATTTTAATTTTTTCAAATATTTTAAAACTCTTCTGTTGGAGTAAGCATGCTATTTACATAATATGCACTTCAATTCTGTTTGCTATTCCATTTTTTCTGTTTTCTTTTACTTATTTGTGTTGTATATTTTGACATCTTGCGAGGAATAAAACTATTGATTTTTCAGTCATTTTATCTCATAAGATTAATATGCAATATTTTACTATAATTCACATATTATATTTGATCAACAGGTACACCCTAATTTCTAAGACATTAATCATTTTTATTAGATAATTGATATCTAGTTTCATGGTATGCTTTGTGGTGAAAAAAGTTGGTTTGGCCTTTTTCTTTGTTTCTGCAAATTAACCCTTCAAAATTCTCTTTTGAGTGAAAGAATACTTGCTTTCAGAAAGAGAAAACAAAACCACCAGGAAGCATTTAGAATGTGCAAATAAACTAGAATCTCCCAGTTCACCACTTGATGGTTCTTTTAACCATTATTAACTCACTATATGAAAGAAAGGAGCATAAGGTGATATATCATACATATTCACTAAGATACTTTTATTCATTGAGATCCCACTTAGGAAGATTCTATGAAACATGGAGCTTCTTTTTGCGAGAGTTCTGGGATTGATGATGACATCCATATATGGATGAGGGTGGTAGGACTCCAGGGACAGAAATAACTTTATGCCAGAAGTAACACAGGTTTGGCTGATGTATCTCTTGCGGGGGAGGGTGGGAGGCATCACTGCCCTTTGGTAGTGGGAGTAGGAAGCCCAGCCTTTGCTCCTGTGGAGTTGCTGCTGGAATTGAACCTCCATCCCAGTGGGCCACAGTCCCGTGCACAACCACGACGACACCGGGGCTCAACCCTACTCTTTTATTATTCTAACCACAAAAAGGACACAAAAAAGAGAAACATTGCTGAGTTTTGTTTTGCTGAGTTTTGCTATGGGTTTTGTTTGTTTGTGTTTAAGGAAAAAGAAAGGCTTTATTTAAACAGAGACTAGTCATTTCTGTGTGCTTCTGAACATCAAGAATTGGTTCCTACGGGTTAAAGGTAGCTTGTGTCCTTTCTCTCCTTTCCGTTCCAAGACCTCCTCCTCCCTCTCACCTCGGGTTTCAAGAATGGGGCCATGGAGAAACTCTTTCCAAAAGCTTCCTTGTTCATGAGCCAGGGCTCCAGGTAGACGATACACCTAGAGCCTTGAGCAGCTGGCAGTGAACAGAACCTTCTGGGGCTAGAGACTTTTCCATCTGCTATAGTTTTATCCTTTGCTATATATAACCAATAACACTGAGGAAGTCGTCTGAGAAGTCGGACTCTGGGAACAAAACTCAAGCATCCAGATCAGAGGAAAACACTTTAGCAACCTATGATGTACAGATGGCACAACATTGCTTGCTGAAAACGAAGACAATTGAGGCATCTGATAAGGAGCACATAGGTTACAGGCTTTTAATATGGATTGCCCCTCAAAATAATGCAAACACATATTCTCACAGTCAGATCAACAACTCCACGATGATAAAGGAAGGACATACTGATACAGTCAAAGACTTCATTTTGCTTGACTTCATACTCAAAGCCATGTAAGCTGGAACCAAGACACCAAAGGATAGATCACATTGGGACCAATTCTCTGGAAAACCTCTCTATAAAATGTAAAAGGAGCAAAGATGTTACAAGGATATGCCAGACCTAAGCCACGGTATTTAATGTCCTCCTATGCATGTAAAGCGAAGCAAAATGAGTAAGTAAGATCTAGACTTGGTTCATTTTAATTATGATATTATAAAAGAATATAAACTATGCCAGGGGACTGCAAGAGGAAAAAAGACATCAGTCTGGTAAGGAGCTCAAAACACAAGATTCCTTACAGGTGAGAAGGTCAAGGCTTTGTCTCAGGAACGTTGGGCATGTCTATTTTGGAGGAACCACTAGAGAAAGACAGTGTGTTCGGCAGAGACACAGTGAAGGACAGTAAGGTCCCCAAAGAGATGAACTGACCCAGCAACTGCAGCCGTGGGTAGAAACATATTAATGATTGCAAGGACGCCTCCGGACTGAGTACTGATTCATGCTCTCGCGTATAGGATGTTTGAGTCTGAAGTAGCCCAAGGACAGCTAACAGCAAGAGAGATGTTCAAGAATGTTTTTTCTCTGTCTCATATTTTTAGAAATATGAATGAGCTTCAAGATTTTATGAAAAATGAAATGAAGAGGTAATGGATTTTTCATGTATTTTGTGAAGCACAGTCATTTTTCTGCCCTTCCACCTTTAATGGATGTTATTCATTATATGTATAATGAGTATCATTTAGAAGGACGTTGCTGTTAAGTGTCATCAAGTTAGTTCCAACCCATCGGGACCTTAAGCACAACAGAAGAAAGCTTGGCTAGGTACTGCACACTCCTCACAATTTGAGCCCATGGGTGCAGTCACTGTGTCAAACCAACTCATTGAAGGCCTTCATCTTTTTCACTGTCCTTCTGCTGTACTACACATAATGTCTTTCTCCAGGGACCCATCTCTCTTGCCAATATGTCCAAAATAATTAAGAAAAAGTTTTATGATTCTTGCTTCTCTGTATTCTTTCCATCTTCTTTTGATGCTCCTGTATCAATCAAATTTTTGCCCATAAAATCTTTGAATATTGTGAGTGGGCACTTGATTCCCCCCCCCCGAGATATGCTGAGCCTGTTCTTATCCTTTTCTAATTCTAGATTGTCGAACATTTCATTGTCATATTTCATTTTTCATACTAAGCTGCCCTGGGACATTTTCTCTTCAGCTTCTAGACTTTATCAAGTTGTTCATGTGTCTTAGCCAGTCACTGAATAATAGCTAGCTTTAGAATCTCTTCTGATATCCATGTGGAGCTTGCCTTTTTCTTGCCTTTTCAATGAAGTAATGCTTTCTCCTTGATTTTTTTTCAATGTTCTCCCACAGCTGATCAGGGATTCTGTCATTTTTCAGTGGAGTACATCTCTTCTTGACAGGTTCTCAAGGAATAGCATCATACATTCTCCTTGTTATTGTTAGCAGCCATGATGACACCATGTATAATGGAACAAAAAATTGACCTTACTGTGTGCCATGATTGATGACAGCTCAGACCTTTGTTATATATAGGCTTTTTTTGACTAAGCAGTGGGGATGTATAACTCCTCAACCACGTACATTCCTTATAGCATGGACCCTTCTATTTTCAAAGCCAGGAATATTTTATAAGTACCCCTCTAATTTGAATCTCTGAAATTCTCCTCTGCTACAACCCAGAAATGTGTGTGTGTGTGTGTGTGTGTGTGTGAACTGCTCATTGATTACATAAGGTCTAACTGGTGCTATCATAACTTCACCTGGAGAGTCAGTTTAATTGCATCTGCAAAATCAATTTGTCAAGTAATCTGTTTAATCACAGGGCTATCTAGAGTGGAACGCATCACAAAGCCATAGAAGATTTTGCTAATCACAGTTTATTTCAGCAATAAAGTTTGTTGCTGTTGCTTTTTTCCCTTTTTTGCCAAAATACTCCAATATTTTTCCTTAAAAGTACTAATCATACTAATTTAAAGATTAGACTGATGAGTAACATAGTCATTATTTCACACATTTATTTCTGGGTTCCTTTTTTTCCCACTTGGGGCAGGGTCAATCCTTTTGCTTTTATACTATATTCTATAGTAATTTCAACAAGACAATCATATTTTGGGATTGCATAATGCTGCAAAAAAAGTTGCAAGTTCTCTAAGAACTTCTCTGTTTCTAATTCAACATGAAACTCTTACTGACAATCACAACAGGACATGTAAATTTTTATAAGAAGCCATAATAGTCAAGCTTACTTCCCTGAAGTAGATTCTGACTCAGAGCAACCCTGTATAGAGTGTCTATGACTATAAATTGGAGCAGATAGACTCATCTTTCTTCTGAGAAGTGTTTGGCAGGTTTTAACTGATCACCTTGCAGCTGTCAGTCCAGTGATTACTTGACAGCTCACTGTCAATTACGACCCAGGTCAATCTTATAGAACAGGGTAGAACTGCCCTTGTCAGTTTATGAGAGTAGAAAGCCTCATTGATAGACTGAAGAGTGTCTGGGGCCTTCAAACAGCTCACCACAACTTCTAAATAATTCCCCTTTAGCTTCATGCGAATCCTGGTGTCGTAGTGAAGCCAGTGCTTTGAGCCCACTAGCTGTTCCACTTCAGAAAGGTAAAGTTTTCTTATATCCTA